>JAJOOR010000043.1:0-21446 GCA_036250505.1 Solanum acaule
AGTAAGTATTCTTGTGTTGAAAATCGCCTTTTTTTCCTATCGAATTTTTACTCTCTGTTATCCATTTTTTACTCTCCTTTATCCCTTATTTACCCATCCAATTATTTTCTTGGAAAGTCTAGAAGATAATTATTTTATTATATTTATTATTCTGCTGAATTTTTTTTTATTTTAGGTCTTCCACAATTTTTTTTTTGGATCTTATTGAGTTCTTATGATACATCTTCAGTATGTTGAACTTTTCGAAAAAAATTAGCTACTAATACTATAATTTGGGGGGTATATGTCAAAGAAAAAAATATCGGAGTTACAAATTAGAATAATAAGCATGTTGAATCTGGTGAAATGATTGATTTCAAGTTCTCCAATTTTCAAGCCCTTAAGGAACCATTCCACATTCTTTTAAGAACCTTTAAATTTTTATCGTTTTTCTGTTGAAAAAAGATTTGTTTTCCCTGTTTTGTTTTATGTATTGATTTCGAGTTCTCCAATTTTCAAGCCCTTAAGGTCTTTATTTTTTGTAGTTATTCTTGGATAAAAGCTGCAACTTTAGCATTGAAAATTCTATTACGACATTGAGCTTCGAAAGTCTATCATGTGATCTTATACTTTCTCAAAGTTTTTGTTTCATGTGTTCATATTGGTTGAATAGACACAATTGATAGTACTGAAATATCTTTTATCTGACTAATATTGAAAAAAATTAAGATAAAAAAGTTAGCAAATAAGTTTTTTTTTCCTCTACTTTTTGTTCATGGTTATGACTGTCATAGGAACAACAAAGAGTGTCGCTCCAACTTCAGCTCTTGAAGGCATGACTTTGACGGAGGATGACGAGGAATGAAATTTTAGGCCTGACTTCTGAGTACAAGTTTGTATTACGGTCTTTGAATCTTTACTATGTAACCTCTCGACTCACACCCAAAATTGTGAAAACAAGACACAAAGAAATAACTTAGGCTTTTGACATTTTATAATTAGGAGCAATCTTGACGGCATTCATACAAATAGAGAATCAGTGTTGATCCTTATTTATGGTCAGTGTTTGTGAATACAACAAAAATGTAGCCTCCTTCTGTTATTTGGCCAGTATATTTTCAACTTCATGATTTCACATTGCAACTGAAGACTATTTACATGTTGTATCCTATAGATAACTTTCCGGATTCATGTATCTTCTGCTGCAAAATAGATTTTGGGGTTACGGTAACTAACTTTCTAATGGATTTTAAATAAAATGTATCATTTACATGGTATGAAGCTGTAAAGGGGATTTGAGAGGATACAATGTATGTAGACCTTACCTCTACCTCAAGTAGGTAGGAGACACGAGCTAAGAAATGTTGTTTCCAAGTACATGGTATGAAGCTACAAATAAAGAATTAAGTTTTAAGCTTCTAACTATCTCTACATTTTTCTGAACATTCCAACTTAACTTTTTTGCTTTCTTATTTTATGTTTTGTGCTATATGTACTTATGACCCTTACATATGCAGTGTTTATTAAGGTATGTTTACTATGCTTCATTTAAATTAAATATTTTACCTCTTTGCCGTTTTCTTCATTTGTTGCAGTGGTGTAAAGAATGTAGTCAAGAGCGAAAGAAGCAAAACTATATTGAAAGGAATATATCTTTTGGTAGTGCACATCAACTACATCTCTCCACCATGGAAGTGCACATGAATTTAATTACCTAAACTTGATTTTTGTGATTGTACTATTGAAAATATATTTCTATGTATAATAGTAGAGTTATTCATTTATTAATCTCTCAATATACATGCTCCAATTTCGTGGATATGGAAGAAAATGACATCACAATGTACGATTTTTTAGAATATGTATTCACAATAGTTCAATCCTTTGAGCTGCATGTTGAATTTATAGTCCACTGACTTGGTGGATTAATAGCTAATCCTTGGAATTCATCTGACCCATAATTTTGATTTGGGTAATAAGATTAGTATCATAGTTTGGTAATCTTTAATTTTGTAAGTATATAGACAATGTTAACATAAAAATGGACCCATTTGCATATGTTTTTATCTATGAGTTTTGAATTGGTGGTAAGTGAGTGGATATCAATATTTTGATATATACAAGAAGTAATAAGCAGAGAACTTATTTTTTTTTATTGTCTAAGCACCACAATGCAGTTTCTTGCTTGAACTCTTGATATCCCACATTGTTGGGACATATATATAAACCAGAAGCAAGTTGAAGCTCTGGATTTATTGTTGGAGGCGAACACTTTGCACATAATATAAAGAAATAATTACTATATTATACAGTGTTGTACGATAAATTCTTGATTATAGTCATGTTGGGCCCGTGCGTTGCTTTGTAAAATAAGGCTTATGCAAATTTGGGGGCCCCAATTTTTTATCAAAAATAAATTATGTGTTAAAAAAATTATAGAAAAATTGATTATTTATGATTAAAAGTATAATATTTTAAAAATATATTATTTTACCCATTTTAACATCTTTTGTACTTTGTTAAAAATAAGAATTAATAATGAAAAGTGTTGAACAAAGTGAATTACAATTTTTTTAAAATTTTTTTTTAGCTTCAAGCATTACAAAAAGCATATTAAAATGAGGTATACCAAGTCATCATCTTCATGAGATTCTATGGTTCTAACTCTTATCTTTATTCAATATTTGTCAACTTATTACTTATAGAAATAATTTTTGAATAAATATGTATACGAAGTTTGTTTATAATTTAGGCCACGAATTAAAATTTCACTTTATGCCCCCAACTACGTTGAGCCGCCCCTGCGCACGGGCATCCCCATGGTTAAACACACGAGTGTCCTGTCTGTCCTTAATACACCAAACAATACAGTATAACATAATTAATTTCAACATTATTAAATCATAACTTATTCAGATTCACCGGTACTATTTTCCATAATTGTGTTTTTGTTAGATTTTACATAAACAGGCGTGATGGCGTGTTTTGGGGTGAAACCGACGTCGTATCCTGAAATATTATCCTAATAATGCATTTTCGGCGGCGAGTATTCAGATTCAGGTTTCCCTCATCTTCAAATTCAAATTTAGTCCTTCATCCGTAAATAACTCCCGATCCATGTCCATCTTCCTAACATTCTAAAACCTTTTTATTATATATAAAATAAATAATATAATATATATAAGCCTCCCTTTTTCCATTCCCTTTCAAATCAAAATCCAAACCCTCCGCCATACTCCTCTTAGATACACAATTATAATATCTACACACTCATTTGGGCTCTCTCTCTCTCTCTCTCTCTCTTTGCTAGGGTTTATACTTCTATTCATCCAGGATGTCGTTGAGGCCGAATGCCAGAACAGAGGTTCGCCGGAACCGTTACAAAGTTGCCGTCGATGCCGAAGAAGGTCGCCGGAGAAGAGAGGATAATATGGTTGAGATTCGTAAGAATAAGAGAGAGGAGAACTTGCAGAAGAAGCGACGTGAAGGCCTTCAAGCTAATCAGCAATTTGCTGTTCCTGTTCAGGCCACCGTTGAAAAGAAGGTCCATAGTAAAATAAACCTATCTTGATTTTATTACACTGATTGTTGGTTGGCAGCAAATTTAGATCGGATTACGTTTCTCTTTTATTTACTTTTTTTTTTTGGGCCTAATTTGGGTGCTTATGGCTGAATAATGTTTTCCATTAGGGTTAGAGATCGTCAGATTTAGAATTTTCACGTAACCTTTGAGATTCTGCAATGATTTTGGATTTTTATATTTTCATCAAATGTCAAGTTTATTGGTTTCTTTTAAAGATTTTTTGAAGTTAGTTTTATTCATATTAATTTATTATTAGTGAACAATATGGACCTAATTAGATACTGAGGATTCATATAGGTTAGCACAACTAGTATGTGCCTACTAGAAGTTGTTATTGTGCGCTGGTGATGGTTTAAGTGTTGGATAAATGTGGTTTAACTTGCATGTCAGATGGAGACTTTCTCTTACTAGTTTCCTTTAAATAGGGAAATTGATAGAAGGTATTGAGTTCATTTGAAATGTTTTGGTTTGCAGCTGGAGTATTTACCAGCAATGGTTGCTGGTGTTTGGACTGAAGATGGCAATCTTCAGCTTGAAGCTACTACTCAGTTTCGAAAGCTGCTTTCCATAGGTAATCATTGTTATTATGGGTTTATGATATTCTTTTCTTTCTCCACTCTTGTGGTTACTTGGACTTTCAGTTGATCTCTAATCATATTTTTTACAGAAAGGAGTCCCCCAATTGAGGAGGTAATTCAAGCAGGTGTTGTTCCTCGGTTTGTTCAATTTCTTATGAGGGATGACTTTCCACAACTTCAGGTATTTATGCCTTGCTTTCATAATCTTGAAGTTCTCTACGGGGTTGAAAAGCAGTCTTATAGTGCTTGACCTTTTCACTTCCAACAATTTTAGTTTGAGGCAGCATGGGCTCTCACAAATATTGCTTCGGGGACATCTGAGCATACCAAGGTGGTGATTGAATCTGGTGCAGTCCCAATTTTTGTGAAACTTCTTAGTTCTCCAAGTGATGATGTGCGAGAGCAGGTATACACTAGTAGAAGTAAATTGAGACTTTCATAAGTTATTTTTGGTTGTTGTCTCTGTGAACTATAATCAGCTATTCGATACTATTGTTTGATCATTGAGAACATGTTGGATATGTCCATTTCCTCATTTAGGCTGTGTGGGCTCTTGGAAATGTTGCTGGTGATTCCCCAAAATGCCGTGATCTTGTCCTTAACTGTGGAGCTTTGCTTCCCTTGCTGTCTCAGCTGAATCCAAATGCCAAGCTCTCTATGTTGAGAAATGCAACTTGGACACTTTCAAATTTCTGCAGAGGCAAACCACAACCTGCTTTTGATCAGGTTGCTCCTTAAGCATGATTAGCTATTATATCTTCTAAATTTCAAATATAAAGTGATGATCACTGATAAGCACTCTCTCATTTATAAAGATCTAGTGTAACAGATTTTACAGTTGTGCTGGTTTCATTATTAGTCACATTCTTTATTAGTGATGCTGAGAAATAACTAATTTATTTGCTCATCCAAAGTGTTGCTTCGTAGTTTCTTCTTTCCCAGATTTCTCAAAAGCTGATAGGAAGTTAATGCCTTTGCATTGTGTCTTCAAAATAAGGATCTTAAACACATTTAAGCAATTTTTATTTCTCGTTCGTAGTTGGTTCTGAACAAATTACAAGTGCAGGCTTCTTTGTTACTTCCATAAATAACTAAATGTGATTTTCTTGTTGATATTGTTGAACAAAGTTATCAAAACTATCACTTTCAAAAAATGCCCTTTAAAGGTATTGTCATTTATTGTAGTTTTAGCATGTCGTGTATGTCCTTATTCTTGCAGTTTATGCCCTTGTCATTCTTAGGTGCGTTAATTTCATAGTAATAACGCAGAGGACAAGCATTACACTTTGATGATTCTATACATATCTAAACATGTGAACTCAATTGTTCAGACGAAGCCTGCACTTCCAGCTCTTCAACAACTAATTCATTCAACCGATGAAGAAGTTTTGACTGATGCTTGCTGGGCACTTTCATATCTCTCTGATGGTACAAATGATAAAATTCAAGCTGTTATTGATTCTGGAGTATGCCCACGATTAGTCGAGTTATTACTGTAAGTACTTCTGTATTTCAGTTTATTTTTGGATTATGAAATGCTCGAAATTTCCTATATTTATACGGGTTAGTTTTGTATGTCTTGATTTTGAGTGACCGATTTAAACATTTCAGTCACCCATCTCCATCGGTTTTGATTCCCGCTCTTCGGACTGTTGGGAATATTGTGACAGGAGATGATATGCAAACTCAGGTAAAATTTTAATGGATGTTACTGTTTTCCCCTAATTATCCACTTGTTGGTGATACAACAGCTATTTGTTTGCTGCATTTGATACAATTATCAATGCATTTTTAATGGTGGAAGGAATCAGTGGCGTAGCTAGAAATTCATGAAGGGTGTCAAAAATGTGGACATGGGTGGAGGTGGGGTGGGGGGGAATCGAACTTGAGTGACTTGCAGTTTTTTGCACAAACTTACTGCTGTTCTCTCGTGTGTCAAGGAGTTGTGTTTTTATTTTGTTATCGGTTTAAAGCAAAGAAAGCAGACCACAATTTTTTAAAAAATGTGGACGCAGAGAATCGAACCTGGGTGCCATACAACTATGTGCAAACCCTTGCTACTGAGCTACTGCTCTCTATTGTTTCAAAGGGTGTTCAAAATTCTATTTATACCACTATAACATAAAGTTGGACTGAAGTATACAATGTAATTTTTCAACAAAGGGTGTTCGGCTAACCACCCCGGCACCATTGTAGCTCCACCCCTGGAAGAAATTGGTAATATATTTAGGTTCAGTCAAAGCTTATGGCAAATGAGAGCTACAACACTCTGAATTTTCTTTATGTTGCTTTGTTTTCTATTTTAGCTTAAAACAATGCATGTTTAGTTGGTGTGATGAAGTGAAATAACTTCCTTGCATCATTCCCATTTTCTTGTGTTTGAAATGCAAAAGAATTATAAGGGAACAAGTCATTTTAATCCCTCTTGTCTGAGAATAAGCGACAAAATTAGTCCCTATTTGAGGTGGGAATAAGATCAAGATATGTGGCTTATTGAATTAGAACATATATAAAAAACTATTTTATACTTTCACGTAAACTGTGTTATCTAAATTGCTATTGCTATATGCTTTATTTTTAAGACACATGCCTTATGGGCCTTATTTTTATGTGCATCATTATCATTTGTATTTTCTTCCATGTTGCTCGTACTCTTCTAAAAAATCAATGGGTGTGTGCCCGATACTCCAAAGTTCATTTTGGAGAATCCAACATGGGTACAACAACAATTTTTGAGAGTCTAAGCAACATAGATTTTCTTAGTGTATTTTTCACTAAAGTTATACTAATATATATTATTATACATGAATATTATATTAATGTATATTATTATTTCTTAAATTATCATTATTCTTGATTGTGTTATACATGTTCTTATGTTTGTCTCACAAGATGTCTTCTTCAAAGGCTTATGAAATACAATTTGGTTCACTTTTATATTATAGGGGCATTGTTTGTCAATTATGTATATCTTAATTTATATCCAGGATTGCAGAAATATGATAAGATAATTGTGAAGATGATGTCTTCTTCCAAAGTTTTATCTGTGGTAACCTAACCTCCGGTGGAGTTCTGGGGAGGGTAGGTTGTATGCAGACCTTCCCCCCCCCCTCCCCCCCCCGCGCCACCTTTTGTGGGGTATTTAGGCTGTTTTCGCTAGATCTTTGGTTCAAAAGAGAAATTGTCGAAGCAAGTTCCAAAAAAATTAGACACAGCAAAATCTTAAACATTGTAAAACAACTTATCCTAGTTTATTCTTTCTGCAAACCAAATGTTCACCTAATTAATTGAAATACATCATGTTAATATTTGTCAGCAATTGTCATGTCATGATGAAGATATATGGATGAAATTACATAGAATTTTGTATTCATCTGTTGCTAAACTTGGGTTGCATTTGTGAGTGTAGAAATGTAACTGTGAATTTGTGAGGTCGGTATAACTTGCCAGTTTAGAAAAGTTACGAATTTTGATCCCTTTAAATTGGTTTCTGTTTTCTGTAGAATTTGTTTGAATGTAACTAGAATATGATCTCCTTCTCCTACTCTCATTGATCTTCTGAACGTTCCATGTAGCCCTAATTTATGTTGTTTTGCTTCCTACAGCTGTTGAGATATTGCACCTACTTCATTGTTGAAAATAAAAAATGAAAACCGTGACATAAATGGTAGTTTTATTTTGGTGTGTCCTAAATTAGTAGAGAAGTCACTTCTTTTCTGATTGAAATATTTGCCTGTCATCAGATTCAGATGTTCCTTGAACTATCTATTAGAGATGTAGGATTTGGACACCCTGAGGATTCTGAACTTCCTTTTTAACAAATTATTTATTCCATTACTTGGAATTGAGACATGCATCTAGGATCACATATATATTGGCCAATCTTCAGTTATATTAGGGTGTCACTACACAATGTATTATTTTTATCCGTGAGGTCATTTTCTTGTTGTGGTTGCCAGTTTTATGTCTGCATTTTCTTTCTGTGTTGTTTCTTTTGGGTGAAACTATGTTTATATGTGGTTTTGTTGTAAATATCAGATAATGAAGCTTATTTTTCTAACAAATTAAATCCTTCTTTTTGTATCTTTGTTGTCTGATAGCTGAAGCAAAAATGGTACCTGATTGTCTGATGTCAAATGCTGAAGCTTACTTTTTTTATTAATAATTTTTTCAGTGTATCATCGGCCATCAGGCTTTGCCCTGTCTTTTGAACTTGTTGAATGGTAGTCACAAGAAGAGTATTAAGAAGGAAGCTTGCTGGACAATTTCTAACATCATGGCTGGCAACCGGGAGCAAATTCAGGTAGTGCCAGGAATTCACCTTTCTCATCACCCTTTTTCTCAAGGATGTTTATTTATTATTGTTTCCACTTAGGCTTCATTGTTATGCTAATCTTTCGATGCTGCAGTGTGTGGTTGACGCTGGTATTATAGGTCCCCTTGTTAATTTGCTACAAAATGCGGAGTTTGAAATAAAAAAGGAGGCTGCATGGGCAATTTCAAATGCCACATCTGGTGGTTCGCATGAGCAGATCAAGTAAGATTTTGATATTCTGGTTGGTGTGTGCCATGAGCTGTTTATGTTATCTATCATTACCTAAGACATATGCTCTGTTTATGTTATCATTACCTGCAGGTACCTTGTTAGTCAAGGTTGTATCAAACCATTGTGTGATCTCCTCATTTGTCCTGACCCAAGGATTGTCACAGTTTGTCTTGAAGGGCTTGAAAATATTTTGAAGGTTGGGGAAGCTGAGAAGAATTTGGGCCGGACATCAGATATAAATCTTTATGCTCAGCTGATTGATGATGCTGAAGGTTTAGAAAAAATTGAGAATCTTCAAAGCCATGACAATCAAGAGATTTATGAAAAGGCAGTTAAGATTCTTGAGACGTACTGGTTGGAAGAAGATGATGAGACGATGCCACCTGGTGATGCACCCCAACAAGGTTTTCAGTTTGGAGGTGGCGAGGTCTCTGTGCCCTCTGGGGGATTCAGCTTCAACTAAAGGTCTGCATCTTTTTTGTTTGTTCACATGTTTCAAACAAAGAAATCTGCCCAAGTGGTTTCTTGGGGCATGGATATTGATGTATCTTAGCTGGCTTATCAATTTTTAATTGCAGATTCTCTTGGTGATGGATGATGCAGTATATGTAAGGGAAAGCTGGCTCAATTTAAGAGTTGTGAAAGTTGCAAGGTTGACTTTTTGGGGATGGTGGGAAGTATTGCCTGTGAAAATGGTACTTGGTCTTTTCACTTGTTGCAGTTAGCCTGAATTGTGAATTTGCTCGGGAGATTTTTAGTTCTATTTTATTCCTGTCTGTTTTCCCGCTTTGCTTTAGCTGGTTGTAGTTTGTTATTGATTGTTTCACTTTTAAATTTGTGCTGGGAATTTTGACATTCCTTGGAACCTCTTTTATGGGCGGCTTAATATGATGACTAAAGCAATTCACCTTTTCTTGGTGTTGAAATATTGATGTCTTGAATCTTTGGTGATTTTTCCTTGTCACTTGGAAAGATGATAAAAGTTTGTTGTATTTGAGTTACCGACCATCCTGTTCTATAATAGTTTTGGTGAAACTTTGTTGAATTTACTCTAGGAAGCTGCTTTCCTCTTGATTTTCCTTTCTCACATAATCTTACTCGACAGCCTAACGATTTTCTTGGCTCAATGGGTTTCCTTTTTAATCGGTATTGTATTACTTAATTTATATTAGTGGTAGTCTCCACAGTTGGATGAAAAAGCTCCCGTTGGCAGATTGTAGCCCGTAGGCGTTCGTTCTCGTGTAGAATATAATATGTCAGTTCATCCTGAGCTCCCTGACCTGATTTTTGACTGACCTTGAAGTTTTTCACCATTTTTAGTGATTAAATATTTTTTTAAAATCTAAATTGAATATCTTATTTTATTAAGTTTTTGAAAACAACAAAAAAAATAAAAATCGGCAAACTTTGTTTTTAATTGTTTTAAAAAAGAAATGGAATTTTACAAAATTTATGGTTTTCTTTTAATTTATATTTAATAAATAAACTAGTGTATTTTACTTAGAGTTGTCAAAAAGGGCCAGCCTAGCCTCACTCGGCTCAAGCCTCGCGGGGCAAGGAATTTGTAGGGCTAGGGCAGGTCGACTCTCCATTTGGAAGGGTCTGAAAATGTTCAACCTCCAACCCTAAAAGGGCTGGGGTGGGCTAGCCCTTTTTCTTTTTTTTCAAACTTATAATTTTATAACATCAAGAAAATGAGAAAATTTTGAAATCAAATATGACAAACAATGATGTTGTTTCAATGACACTAGCAAAAAAATCTAGTGTAATTATCATGTATCTCGCATACCAGATACGCGGGAGATATAAGAGAGTGACAAGCAAGATGGGAGGGAGGCGAATGCGCGAGATTTGTCTATCTATCCTAGATACATGTGAATCTACTTGGATAGAGTATATCTAGAACAATTTAACCTAATTTTGAGTCTATATATTACGAGAAACATATATCTGAACAAATTAACCTAATTTTGAGTCTATATATTACGAGAAACATATATCTGAACAAATTAACCTAATTTTGAGTCTATATATTACGAGAAACATATATCTGGACATACCAAAATTTGCTAAGATTCATAATATTACAACATAACGTGTATTTAAGTAATTAGATTATATACAAGTGAAATTATTATAAATTACCTTTAAATAAAAAGTTTTGGCCCATGTGTCGACCCTGGCCCGGCCCCGATCAAGCCTCAAGGGCCAACGACTTATATGGGCCGGGCTTATAAGCCCTAGTTTTAAATGGGCTTGAAAAAATCCTATCCCAACCTTGCCCCAATAACGAATTGGATTGGGACGACCCCATGGGCTAAACCCGTTTTGACGGCTCTAATTTTACTCATATTTTTAGTCTAGCAACATTTTTAAAATTTTGTTCGTTCAAAATAGTTTTTAAATATATTTTATCATTTTTTTTTACATATTTAAATAACCAAAAAAGAAAATCCCGACTTAAAATCGCTTCATCCCATTCCTCACATTTTGTGCTTTTTCCTAAATTTTCTCAATAAAGAAAAAGTGGTCCATTCTCCACGTTCCTAACCTTTGCAGGCTGCAGCATACACGATACCTCACTTACATATTTTTTTCTACTCACACACGACATAACACGTCTATGGTGTGCATTGGTTAGTTCAGTTCAATTTTATGTATTATTGATTCAATTTATCGATTTTTGGTTTTTAAATATGCTAAATCAATAATATATTTTTTATCGGTTTTCGGTTAACCCAATAAAAAAATGCTCATAAAATAAATATATGATTCTGTATTTACATTTGAGACAATCAAAACACATGTAAATACTTTGATATAGTGAAAGAAGAAATATAATGAGAAATTGCATCAATAAGAGTAGATGTAGTACGAAGGCTACAATAGCATGTTACAACCAAAAACATAATATGAAATTTCTGATGTGAAGTAGAAGTACTAGGACGTGTGAAGTGTGTAGATGGTAGTGTAGAGTACTGATATAGTGTCTAGTTATGTTAACTTATTAATATTTAATATTTATGAAGGATATAATAGTAACTTTCTATCGTCTTAATGGGTTATCGGTTTACCCAATACTAAAAATCGAACCAAACCGTTAACCCAATTTTCTTTTTTTATAAAACCATTAAAAAACCCTTAACCCAATAGCAATGACCCAATAACAATTTTTTACACATTTAGAAGAAAATAAAATAAAAATACACATTAAATAAATACACCCACACACATTACTCATCTCACCCTACACTATACGAATATCCACCTGCACAAAAAAATAAAAAATACAGAGACACAACAGAACACATATTCTATTCTGCACATCCAACAAAGAGGAAAGAAAAGAAAACAACACACACGCAAGACCCCCCCACAACCAAAAAAAAAAAGGCAGAGAGAAAAACATATTGAGAATTAACTTGGAATTGAGGTTTACGTTTGTGGTTCCTGATTGTGATCATTTTCTTCTTCTGAATATTCACAAAAAGTAACACTTAATTTTCATTATATGATTTGATTTTACATAAGACATAATTTCAAAATTACAAAGTTACTCAAATTTTATGTAATGTTTAATGTTGATATTATTATATCGGAATATTTTTTTTCTTCAAATTTTACATATTATTAAATTCAGAGTAAGATCGATATAATTTGTGATTATTTCTTTCATGCTTAAAGGTTTATTTTTATCTTAATCTTCTATCTCCTAATTTTGTGTGAGTTTGTATAAATTCTTTATTTAAATAGTGATATCTTGATACACTATTTCTATCTTTAAATAGTGTATAAATACCTCATTTCTATCTGTGAATGATTGGTAATTACATGGTGTAATTACAACTGATTTTTTTTTAAAATATTTTTTTTTAATTTTAGATTCTTTTTAATTTTTATTATTCTAGTTTTTTCTAAAATTATATTTTTTAATTTTATATTATTTATATTTCATTTCCTTCTCATTCTCAACCTTTATTTCATGTGATTCCATGCAATTTTTCGTATTATCTAAAAAAAAATCATTAGTGTAATTTTTTTAGTGCTCTAATTTTTAAATTAAAGTAGAATTTGAACAAAGTTATGAAATTACGTTTTCCTTTTCTTTTAAATCATATTTATGTATGATATGTTGAAATTTGATATAGGAGTATTATGTTTTTTTTTTTTTTTTTGAATTTAGAAATTGTGTTATATTTCAATTTCATTTGTTTTAGGATTATTGACTCGATATTTTACATTGCAAGCTATTTTTTTTTAAAGTTAGACTTGATAGATTATCTTTTTGTCAGATGATTTATAATTTTATGACATTATATTTATGATGTTAATATTTTTGTCGAACATGCATTTCATGATGTTAATATAAATGTTTTACTTTAGTTTTTATGATTTATTTAATTAAAATATACTACGTTAGAAATATAAATCAATTATTTTTTATAATATTGGTTCAGAACATATGTTTATTAATTAATATATTTTCAAAAGACAATATATATCTTAAATATTCAATTTAATATCATTTATAAATGTCCTAATTTGTCTAATATAAATTTTTAATATTAAATAATTAATTTATATTTTTGATATTCAATAAAACCTTATGATTACATTTGTGCAACCAAACAATACACTTGTAATTACACTGTGATAAACAAACAAATCAGCGTAATTACCAGGGTGTGTAATTACTATCCTAGTAATTACATCAATTCCAATTACCTGGTGACTTTTCCAAACAGACCCTTAGGGATTTGACTTTTGATACATGTCTTTCAAAAAGGGAAGGAATCCTTAAATATCTCTCCATATTTTTCTCCAAAAGATTCCATCTCCATCTCCATTTCTTCCATTTTTCTTGAGTTCAAGGCTTAAATCATATCTATTTCCCTTTCCACACATATTTTTACGAAGTTCTTTCCTTTTTCATCCATTACTCATAATATTTGATATTTTTTTTATTGAGACTTTCATCAATCTTATTTTTAGGTTTTATTTATTCTTTGTTTCAATTTGAAATCATGTTTAAAAAAATTTAAAGTTTTATTTTCTCCATGAAAAAGTCAAAGATTAGTTGAAGAGAATAACTTCGGGTTGAGCAATCGATCAAATTTCGAATTCGATGAACCAACAACTTCAAAAGTTGTTTCCAATATTGAGAAGTTATCAAGACCAAATCAAAACCAAGAGGAACATAGACATGGAATATATTAGAAAATATCTTGATGTTTCTTTGTTGGATATCTTCATTTAGTTCTTGAAAATATTTTGTAGATCTTATTTTTGATATTAACAAGGATATCTTTGTGTTCTTTTTTATACTTGAATGATTCAATTATATATAACAATTTTTCATATTTTAGTGCTTTTTAATTACATTGTAGAATAAGGTGAAAGTTTTATGGTCGGAAGCTTGTGAGAAGATTCCCAAGAATTGAAGGATAGACTCATTTCGTCTCCTATTTTGACATTACTGGAAGGATCATATGGTTTTGTGGTTTATTATGATGCTTCACGGATCGGTCTTGGTTGTGTTTTGATGTAACATGAGAAAGTTATTGCATATGCTTCAAGGAAATTGAAGGTTCATGAAAAGAACTATCCAAATCATGATTTGGAGTTTGCGATGGTAGTGTTTTCTTTAAAGATGTGGAGACATTACTTATACGGTATACATGTTGACGTGTTTACCGACCACAAGAGCTTGAAGTATGTGTTCACTCAAAATAATTTGAATCTTCACCAAAGGAGATGTCTTGCATTATTGAAATATTATGACATGAGTTTCCTCTATCATCCATGTAAGGCAAATGTGGTGGAAGATGCTATTAGTTGACTGTCAAAAGGAAGTGTTGTTCATGTGGAGGATGGTAAGAAAAAGTTAATTTGCGATGTTCAGAGGTTTGCCCGATTGGGTGTTCGCTTGGTTGATTGTAGCGAATGTGGTGTAAGTGTTCTTAATGGATCAAAATCGTCTTTTGTAGTGAATGTGAAGGCTAAGCAAAATCTTGATCCGGTACTAGTTGAGTTGAAGAAGTCGGTTTCTGAAAAAACCATTGAGGCTTTCTCCAAAGGGGGAGATGGCGCCCTTCGATATCAAGGTCAGTTATGTGTTTCAAATGTTGATGAGTTGAGAAATCAGATTTTGACAGAAGCTCATAGTTCTTGGTATTCTATTCACCTGGGAGCCACCAAGATGTACTGTGATTTACGAGAAGTCTATTGGTGGAATGAGATAAAGAAGGATATTGCGGAATTTATAGCTAAAATTTTGAATTGTCAATAAGTGAAAGTTGAGCATCAAAAACTAGAGATTTGGCTCAAGACATTAGTATCTCTACTTGGAAGTGGGAAGATTTAAATATGGACTTCATTATGGATTTACCTCGCTCTCGTCGACAGTTTTATTTGATTTGAGTTATTATGGACCAAATGAAAAAAATGGCTCACTTTCTTTGGCATGCCCCAGATTCAAGGGGCGCAACTGGCTCCTAATGCCAAAACTCAGGCTCAAGCCGACCTTGCTGAACCATTTGCTACTAGCGCATGGCAGCCACACGCAATCAAGAAAACAAACAAGTATATCTTGGCTTAAAATTAAGCCTTTGACTGGCAAGACCCCTGTAAACAGATCCATAAAAGAAACAACTACTCCCAAGAGTTCATATAAAGAAATAGCCAACTAGCACAGAAGTCCTGATTGGGCCGTCGAAGCCACCATGATCTCTATACCAAAATTGAAAGCAGGTATATATCAAGATAATACATCAAATAACTAACAAGCTTCAGCAAACCAACAAACTAGGCCAGCATGGCCATAACGTAGCTATAGACCCCACACACTAGTCTGTAAGCCTCTAAGAGTAGTAAAGGTTGGCGAGACAGGGTCCCTTATATACAACAAAAGCTAACAAACCTCCCAACTCTGGAAGCTCTGGAGGAAAGGGGCTAGCCAATCAGATAGAAGTCAATCCTGCTGCTGAGGAGGTCTACTAGGTCGTCTGTCGGGACCTGCAGGTATGAATGCAGTACCCCCAGGCAATGGGGCATCAATACAAAATAATATACTGAGTATGAAAGGCAATAGACCATGAGCATGTATCCTAATATACTGGGAGTAATTCGATGAATAAATCAAGGATAAGATAAGTGTACTGACCTGCTCCTAAATCTAAACATATCAAAAATAATAAAACAACAACCTAACCAATCCCCCATATGCTCGGCAGGTACAAACAGCACACAAGACCACCTATCCAGGCCGCAATAAGCCCAAAAGGTGCCAATCACTTTATATACTCCTATCGGTAGTCCCCTAGCCCCGTAGGCAGTCACATAGCCCTCTTAGGCAATAATAAAGCCCCGTAGGCAGTCACATATCCCTCTTAGGCAATAATAAAGCCCCGTAGGCAGTCACATATCCCTCTTAGCCAATAATAAAGCCCCGTAGGGAGCACATAACTCTCGTAGGAATCAATATAATATATAGGAAGCTCATAGCCCTCTTAGGCAACAACATGTCCCTGTAGGCACCACATAGCCTTCTTAGGCGTCAATAAAGCTTCGTAGGCTACTCATAGCCCTTCTAGGCATCAATATATCCCCGTAGACAACTCATAGCCCTTCTAGGCATCGATATAGCCCCATAGACAGAACATAGCCCTTCTAGGCATAAATCACATTCCTGCAGCTAACCACAATAGCCCCAATGACAACAATAACAATTCAATAGGCTAAAAGCGAGCAATTTAGCTATAAGCAACCTATATGAATAGCCTCTAAGTCGTGTCCAACATAGGGACGCCACTAACTGAAGAAGAATCCCGACAAGGGAGGATTATATCCATTAGAGCAGCCAACAATCAATAATAATGGCTACAAGTATAACAATGATAACAACCCAATTACATTGCTCCTAAGCTTTAAGGAAACATGTCGTGAGAAGAGAATAGCCTTAACATACCTTTCCAATGAGCGCTCGAAAGAGCATAGTTCCTTCATGAAAGCTGTTCCTTATGTCCTAAGCTTCACAAACACTATATATACACAGCTGGTACGCACCTATAAATAGTTCATAATTAATCTTAAACCGGCAGATTTTCCATATTTCCCCAACTTATCGAAACGTCCGTAGAAATTCATAAAAACAATCATAAAAGAGTCTCGAGATGATTACCTTAGTTAAACAAGTGTAAACCTTGAAGAAACACCTATAACTATAAATTTATATCTTGAAAAACTAGCTCCAAACATAGCTAATAGAAGGGAAAAATGATTGCCACGTGTAGAGATCATGTTTCTAGGCACGGGGGCAAACCTTTAATGGTAGAAATCGTCAAAAACTAACCTTCATCATGAAAGAACTCCATAGGAACCCTATCTTAAGCTTTATTTCTGGTTTGGAAGTGAAAAGAAATGTTTTCATGGCTTAAAACGTTGAGTAAGCCGACATACTACATTTTTGATCTGACCCGGATTCTGCCCCGGCAGTCCGTAGTAAAACCCTCATAATTTTTTACTCCGATGTCGGTTGGATACGGGGTTTTTTGCATTGCAAACTAGACTCGTAGGCCTTCAATTTAATGGGTGATAGGCTTTCTAACTCTTTATATATTGGGAGTAAACATCCAAGATATTTGACCAAAATTTTAGAGAAATCTTTAAAAAGGAACTTACGATAACTTTCGCCAACTTTTATTTTGCCACTTACCTAACTTCAAAACTTGAGATACAACCCTTGAACACTTAAAATATGACATAAAACATCATTCTTAATTTATTACCCACCCTCATTGTCTTTCCACGAAGATACGAGTTAATTTAAATGTTTTTAAAAGTTGGGGTGTTACATTCTTCCCGTAATGACTTCATTTTCGGCCAAAGAGTATGCCAAAATCTACATTCGGGAAATGGTAAGGTTGGATGGAGTTCCCTTCTCCATGATATCCTATGGTACTCAGTTTACATCTTAGTTTTGAAAGTCGTTTCAAAATAGTCTTGGTACTCAAGTAAAACTTACCACGACTTTCCACCCTTAGACTGATGGAAAAGTCGAACGTACCATTCAAACTTTAGAAGATATGTTAAGAGCCTGTGTAATTGATTTCAAGGGTAATGGTATAATCATTTGTCATTGATTAAGTTTGCTTATAATAATACCTATTATGCTAACACTTAGATGACACCGTTTGTGGCTCTTTATGGTAGGAGGTGTAGGTCTCCTTTTGTAACACCCCGTAGTTTAGTAGTTCAACTAGAGCTTGATGTGAGGGTTAGAGTCATAGGTATAACCTCCCATTCTTAGAATGAAGGGTTACGGGTTAGAACATCAAGGTACGACTCCCCAAGGACCAACCAAGGGTCCTTGAAGAGGACCATAGCAAACCACCCTAGAATCCAGTGTACCCACGAAGGGACGCACACCCCGTATGGGTTCCACGCCTCGTGGATCAGGGTCCCAAAAGTTCACTTGAAGACCACCACCCACGGAAGAGCAGCACGCCCCGTGGGCGTGGTCTCGTGGTTGAGGCAGTGAGGGTCATTAAGTCGGTGAAGTGAGGGGATTATGGAACTTTCCGGAATTAATTAGGGGTTAAGTGGTGTCATTTTATATTAGCTTAGACAACCTATATAAAGACTTTAGACCCTTAATTAAGTGATTACAAATCATTATTTCAACTCACCAAAAAGAACCCAATTCCTCCAATAAATTCTCTCTAGAAAGTGAAGAAGAAGAAGAAGAGAATCAAGCTAGGTCAAATTCCTCCAATCTTCCAAGATTTTTGAGAGCTTTTTAACCAAGGTATGTTAGCTTATTCATCCGTGGATTCTTCCATCTATGGAGCCCCCTAGAATTCCCCTAATTGTGAAGATGAAATCCCCAATTCAAGTTAGGGTTCCTTCCAATATTGTGGGTTAAGTTGATTATGGATCCAATTGAGTGTATATTGATTGTTTATGATTGAATTAGTAGTGAATCATGTTATTATGATGAATTACATGTTTTCCATGGTTAACCCTAGTTTAATTGATGAAATTGAAGTAATGTGGGTTTATGCCTTGTGAAGGGAAATTGAGGATTCATAGATGATCTTCTAGAATTGATGACATATATAGTAACTGTTCAAGAATAAAAGTATATAGGCATGAATTGATTAGATTAGGGCTTATATGATGGATCATGACTAGTAATGATTGGGATTGAGCCTTTATGGTGAATTATGACTAGAATTGCTTAAGAATGAAACATCTGACTATAATGTCTTGTGATCTAGGTATGTACGATGATTGTAAGAAGTAAATCTTTGAGAGTAAGGCTTGTAGTCATGAATGTTGATTACTAGGGTTTTGAAAGTAAAACCATTATGATGAATTATGTATGTTCAGGCTCTAAGAGTGAAGTTTATATGACAAAGGTAGACTACTAGCTAGAATGGTTGTGGAAGGACTTTACCCACCTAATCTACCTTAAGTATGATTGAATGTATGAAGTGATAGAATCACATAAGTTATGATAGTATCCATGTCTAATGTAGTAATTCTAGATGTGTTGATTTGATATGAGCCTTGACCCTTGAAAGGGCAAGATATGATAATATGCATGTTTTATGAAAGCTATGTTCATGCTTTATGAACACTTTGAGAGTGAAGTGTCTATGATCGTGTTGTGTTGTTGAAAGGAAATTCTCATATACACACTTATACATGAATATGATATGATATGAAAGGTTCTCTCACATAGAATGATACAAGGTTGAAAGGTTTTCTCACCTAAAATGAAACTAAGTCCAAGGGCTATGAAATGTGATGATGCTTGTGGTGATTCCCCCAAAGACCTTTATATGAGAGGAATGTGAGGTAAATTCACTTATTCCTAATTTGATAAACATGAGGTGATTACCCATGTCATGATATGAGAAGTGTGTGGTGACTACCCTTAATATATAACTTCTATAGCAAGGCAAGAGGTAAATACCCATTAGCCTTTAAAGTGATATGGAGGCGAATACCTATATCATATTATGATGGACATGAAGGCGATTACCTATGACCCTTATTAAGTGATGTGGAGGCGAATACCTACATTACACCCTAAGATGGATATGGAGGCGAATACCTATATCTTATTAAAATGGACATGGAGGAAAATACCTATGATCCTTTAAAATGAACATGGAGGCGAATACCTATGATTCCTTATATGTATTATGTTATGAACTATGAATTGTGTGGATTGCAGCTTGAAAGGCCTTCCATGATATGTATGACTTGAGGTGATTCCCCTTGTTTATGAAAGATGAGCTAAATATGAGATCAAAGAGATGATCAATATGTATGATGACCTAAAGTGGTACTTAGCATGGGTGGGATTATGCGGTCTTATCCATGCATTGCACAAGTATGACTTGAAGGTACTTATGAAGTGTTTCATTATATGTTGTATGCTTATATTGGATTGTTGCTATAGTTGCCTTCCTTGATATGTTTGACTAAGGGTGAAGGTTCCCTTGTCTATGAGGATTAAGCTAATGATGATATCAAAAGATGGTAAGTATGATTATGATGGCCTAAAAGTGGTACTTAGTGTGGATGAGATTATGGGGTCTTATTCATGCATTGCACAAGTATGCTATGAGGTTACTTGAGAAGTAGTTATCTTATGTTATGAAGATCTAGGGATTTACTATGCTTATGAATATGTTGCATCTCCTATGTTTATGTATTATTCCTTATGTTGACTAATGCTTATATTATGTCTATGTTGGGGCTTATAAGTATGGTTATGTTGTTATGCATGATGTTATTCTAGCTATCATATTTAGTTCACTTTGTACTAACACATACTCTTGCTTACATTCTTATCAAATGTAGGGTCCGGCGATATTGAGTTCCATTCTC
Source organism: Solanum acaule (assembly GCA_036250505.1). Classification (NCBI taxonomy): domain Eukaryota; kingdom Viridiplantae; phylum Streptophyta; class Magnoliopsida; order Solanales; family Solanaceae; genus Solanum; species Solanum acaule. Next base: position 20,588 of record JAJOOR010000043.1, read on the forward strand.
GTGGCTAGGTTTCTAGTGGAAGCAATGAGTTGAAGATTGGGTGAGTTCTCATATCATTGATGATTTGCCTAACTTTCCTTATGTCTTTCATTTTATGTTTAGACTATTGTATGGGCTGTGTCCCAAGAGTTGTTCAAGTTGTATTAGATGGTTTGAGACAAAGTGTTATAGACTTCCACTTGCTTTTATAAAAGACTTCGATTGTATGGAAAAAGTTTTAATTTCCGCACTTTTCTATTATCTTATGTGATGATATGCTAAGTGACTTGTATGAGACCCCTTCGGGGTCAAGTACGTCATGTTACATCTAAGGTGTACCTGGGTCGTGACAAACTTGGTAATCAGAGCACAAGGTTTAGAATGGTTCTATGATGTCTCAAACCACATCTAGTAGAGTCTTGTTCATAAGTGTGAAGCGCACCACATTTATGAATAGGAGACTATTAGATGCTTAGGAAACTTCACTTCTTAATTCTTTTTGTCGTGCCATAGAGTTTAACTCTATAAGGTCTCTCTCCTACTCCTTATCCGATGGTCTTTAGGATATGACTACTCCAAGGTCTCTTGCTACAAGGATCGAGGGAGAAAGTGTTGGTTGTGATGCCAATTATGGCTATGTGACTAGATAGGATTTGATATGCTAGATTTAGATGTCATCCTTGGGATGGATTGGTAGTATAATTGTTATGTGTATTTGATGGTAGAACCCAACTGTCACGCCCCGAGCTACCCCCGAGACGCGGACACGGGACCTAGGACCACAAGTGATCCCAAGCTAACCCTGCTGGCATGATCATGAGCATACTAAAGAAAATAAACTGATGCGGAAGCTAAATCATAAATAAATCTGAAAAGATGG
>JAJOOR010000046.1:0-53068 GCA_036250505.1 Solanum acaule
TCATCTAAAAAGTAATTAACACCCCTAGTGATCTAGTCTAAACAGGTACAGAGCTACTAAGAGTACAAGCTAGACATAATAGTGAAAAGACACAGCTCCCACCACACGGAAGGAAAAATATAAGCTGCTGAAAATTTTTCTTTGTCTTCACCTAATGAAACATCACCGACCGTGCATTTGGACTATGCCAAAATGGCATAGCAAGAGTAGTATCACTACAAAATCACACGTACTGGTAGGCATCATCGGTCAACCCGACGGCCACCGCATAATATAAGAATTCAACTAGAAAGAACATGCAATAAAACCACTTGCTTCTCCACCTTTACCCTTTCTCTAATACCTCTGAATTACACTAGTATCCTTACCACCAACCACCATCACAGTCCACCTACTTACTAGGTTCTTGATCATAGTCTAACCGTTCTAACTCATAGAAGAGTCCACCATGCTTCTACCAACATTCCAACTAACCACACACGACGTATCCTTGCCTTCTCTTAATCTTACCTGGTCCCTGCCACATGACACCCTTTATCAAGGCTTCCCTACTACCAACCACAAATTCTCTTCTTTCATAGTGGAAACTACCTATGTAATTTCATCATGTACACTATCCCCACTTCTCACCCTTTATACGCACAGACATCCTTTTATTTTAAACATCAACAACTCTTGAACCTTGGCCCTTCCCAATTCATCCAACAACAATAGACACAGTAGAACAAACATATATGGTCATCATAATCATTTAACCCTTCAGGAGAAACACCACATCAATTATCACTTAAGAACAATGTACAACTTCACAAATTCAAGATATACAATTATGTCAGGCAATGGTCCTCTCATAGAACCCATACGCAAACTGTTAGTGTATCGGTATGTGGTACTAGCTCCAAGTTAGTGTGTCGGATCGTAATACCCATTCCAATATTTATGCTGGTACATGGAAACCTATACCATGTTATGGCGGAACGTGGCAACCGATCCCAGTTAGTGTGTCGGAATGCAACACCCGATCCATTCAACATGCCACAATCACAATCACAATGCATGTTCTCATATTCAGACAATCAAGTCATGATTCATGGCATACCTCATTCGATTATCCTCATATATGATTAGTGTGATCAATAATTCAACATTTGCATACATACATGTATTATAACGAAACAATTACTAACACACGTCACACTAATATGGAATCACAACCATCATAATGAAACATTCAACAACGTACATTACCAAAACAATAACTCGACCATACCTAGCCCTAGTTCATCATCTAAGGCTTCTTCCTGTGATTTAAGTCATCTTTAACTCGGTGCACAAAGCCCTATGCATAATCCCTACTATTGAGTAAATTTATACTACGCAGTGAGCATAGATTTGTAACTACTCATATAATAAACCTAGCCTACTTGGGCGCCAAGCTGCTGCATAGAATTATGGCTCTGATTCTCGTTACCATACTTCGTGGTGGTGGATTTGACCAAGAATTTGCAAGCTATCGACCTTCTTACGCTAGAAATCTACTTCTCTTTCCTTCCCAAACTCTGAGTAGTTTTTTGAGGGTTTTTAGGGTGATTTATGTCTAAATTATGTGTTTTTGGAAGAAAGGGAAAATAACATTTCGTATTATATACATTTTGCCTCGCCTATCCTGCTCTGGCGACTATTTATCCCGTTGTGCCGCTGCCGCTCTAGCGGCATCTAACCTGTTTTGGCGGGACAGTGGCCCCTGCATTTTCCCGATGTTTTGCTTTTTCTAACTAATGATGGTTTGGGTCGTTACAATAGATACTAATTTACCCCTCGTTCGTCCCCGAACAACTAGTGAACGGATCATTACGCGTTCTATCCTAGAGTACTTTTACTCTAACAAATTCTGTCATTACGGGACCACGAAGGGTGGTGACTTTTCAAAATTTGAAACACGAATGTGCCATACTCAAGGGACGGTTATGAATCTAAGGCAACATAGAAAGAAGCGAATGTGTCCAATTTGCACAGCCTGACCTTACCAGGGAGACTGCCCTTCCTCTAAGGTGGGGCCACTATGGTGAGAGATCTCCCGCTGCAGTAGGAGATCAGAACCAGTAAAGGGAGGGGGGAAGTTGAAAAGTCTCTTGATGAAAAACTTGGATTCAGACACTATTTAGGGGTTATTTTGCTAAAATGATTGCATATCTAGGTTCTAGGATTCTTAATAGACTCTAATCTTCTGAAATTCTATTGAAAATGAGGGTTTTTGGGACAAAGAGGCGCCATGGTCACACTTGGAATTTGTCCCAGATGAAGGCCGCTCTAGCGACCTTCATCGCGCTCTAGTGGCCTCTCTCATCCCGCTGTGGTGGGATTTAGGCCGCTGTGGCAAGACTCTGTAGGGCAGTAGCCCCTTGACACTTCGAGTAGAAATTTTTCTCTTCCCTTTTAAACCCCAAAATTGCCTAATCCTATCGTGTTCTAACATGTATATTTCATAACTTGCAGGTTTATCTAGATAGCGGGTCTTAACAAGAAAAACCTGCCCTTTGTCCGGTTCCCCGATGTTTCTAGTCGGCAAAGGCATCACGACTACAGAAACAACAAGTTTTGCTGCAAGCGGGGTTTTGTCTTACTTAAGCTAGAGGAGAAGGCTCCTACCTTCTATGCTCGTCTCACGGAGTTTGGGTGGGTTCCATTAAGAGAGGCTCCCCAAATGCACGTTCCACTTGGGTGAGGGAGTTTTATGCTATCCTCCCTATTGTCCACTGGGATGACCCTCACCCTATCATCCTCATCCGGGGAGTTAACATCCCCCTAAACTCCAGAACCATCAATGAAGCACTAGAGGTGATGTCTCAAATGTGGAGTACGAGGCCAAGATAAGCGAGATGGATTTGGGCTGGCTGAGGAACACACTGGTGGAGCCTGCACACCGGACCGAGTTTATTGGCCTACTACAGCGGGCATCACTAGTGCAGACTGGTCACCAAATGCTAAGAGGTGGTTGCACTTTGTTAATCGGAGGATCCGCCTGCTGGTCAATCGCACCAACGTGAAATTTCCTCGGGCCTTGGTGGGTGTGTGCGCTATACAGGGTATCATGCTCAATGTAGGGGCACAGATTATCTCCGAATAGAAGATGTTCTATTGGGGTAACAAGAAGGACTTCTTCCTACCGGGATTGGTGCCCCTTTTAGATACTGATGAGGTACTTACTATGGATCCACCCTTCATCGTCTTTTGGTTAGACCGATTTCTGCTTCTAGGAGCAAGAGGAGAAGGACAAGTCTGGCCAACGCCAGGCAGGTGGCTGCGGAGGCGCAGGATGAGGAAGGAGATGATGGTGCAGGTGACGACACTATTCCCACCCAGTCCCAACCCCCGCATTCTAGTGCTCATAAGGAGGAGAACCAGGTGGCCGTCCGCCGGAAATTTTTGGGCTCCCCGGCTAGTACCTCGACTTCTGTTCCATCCGCCACCGCCCTCGAATTTGTGATACCCCGCCGACAACTGTGATGGGAGAATAAGAAGAACATAGAGAGGGATCGCCTGATGGCCCGGATGTGGAAGACGCTGAAGGTTATCTTTTCCTGCGTTGCCCCAGCAGGAGATCCTCACGCTTAGACCAGAGGATTTTGCGGCGTTTCCTTGGTTGAATAACGCTTGGGCTTGCAAGACAGCCCACGAGGATATGGGATCTGACAGCGACACTTCTCATTCCCTAGGTTACTGATCTGATTTCTACCCCCTTGGGCATGTATTTGAACAATACTTTATTTTATCTTTTCATTTTTCCTAAATTTTTGTACGCACATGGATGCTAGTTTCTAGCCATTTTTCTCTCGTTAATATTAAATGCTAAGGTTTAAAGCTCATTGTTTTATTTATGAATATTGATTGAATCGTCGCGATTAGTTAGGATACTATTTGGGGTCTATATTTCCGACTAGGAAAATAGGGATGACAGGGCTGAGGTTCTATATCGCTCTGTCCCGCTCTGGCGGGACGAATCCCGCATTGGTGGCGGCGTCTTGGTGGGAAAAATCTCGCCCCAGCGGCCTCAACGGAAACAGAACCCCTGCCAACAAATTTTCTAGGGTTCTTTTCCTTTCTAAATTCCCCAAAGGTTCCTAGCTATAACACAAGCATTTTTAGAGTAATCCCCTTAGCTAGGATAATCGATGTTTACTCTGAGTCAATCTCAACGATACACAATCCAGCTCATTCTCCTTAATTTAACACTACAACCCACTGATCCCCAGGCTATACCCAGACACTCACACGGTTATTACTCAAGTGCAAGACACACCCTATATTTCTTATGAATCACCTCGTAAATTATCAAGATCCTTGTATCGAACTTAGTCATGACCTTTTTTACACAACAAGTTTCACGATACTCATGCAATTACAACTTGCATAATTTCAACAATTCGACAAGAACATCGCATATATCAAAGTTTAGACACACATTTATTTTGCACATAATCGTATCATCACATCCAAATAACTACAACTTCCACATTCATAGTAAATTCAAATAACAAGAAGTACACATTCACAGTTTCCAAGATACAATTCACAGAAAAGTCAAAATTATTAGTTAGTTCGCTCCATGGATGACCAGAAATGGTCATCCATACAATTACGCAACCCCTAGGGTTAGATACCAATTGGAACCTTCTCAGTTCCAATTTACCTTGCTTGTATTCCTTCAGTCGTGACCACGACGTCCGGTTCACTTTGTTGAGATACCAATTGGAATCGGGAGATACCAATTGGAATCGGGAGATACCAATTGGACTCAACTCATACCACAAGCGACACTCGCACGAAAGGAGAGAAAAAGTTGAAACAACTTCTTATAATGCTTCCTAGCTCCCTGAAGATTAGATGTGGACATCGACACACCAATCCGCATGAGTCTAGTCTACATTTTGCTCGTGTACTAGGAGACCGGTAACCTGGGCTATGATACCAATTTGTCACTAACCAACCCACCGGGCCATGCGGACACCTACTCTAACACCTAAGTAGGAGAACCCTCATATCCCAATAGTTAAAACATAGAGAAAATTAAAGAAAAAAGAGATAAATGAATGAACCGAATTTTATAAATAAGAGCTTTTACACGACTCAAGGTTAAGACATGTAAAGTAATTAACACCCCAGATATCTAGTCTAAATAGGTACAAGAGCTACTAAGAGTACAAGCCAAACATAATAATGAAAAGACACAGCTCCTACCATGCGGAAGAAAAAAATAGAAGCTGCTGGAGATTTTCTTCGTCTTCACCTAATGAAACATCACCGACCCTGCATCCGGACTATGAAACGGCATAGCAAGAGTGGTATCAGTACAAAACCACACGTACTGCTAGGCATCATCGGTCAACCTGACACCCACCGAATAATATAAGAATTCAACTATCAAGAACATGCAATAAAACAACTCGTTTCTCCACCTTTACCCTTTCTCGAATACCTCAGAGTTACACTATTACACTTACCACCAATCACCATCTCAGTCCACCTACTTACTAGGTTCTTGATCATAGTCTAACCGTTCTAACTCATAGAAGAGTCCGCCATGCTTCTACCAACATTCCGACTAACCACACACGACATACCCTTGCCTTCTCTTCATCTTACCCAGTCCTTTCCACATGACACCTTTTATCAAGGCTTACCAACTACAAACTACGAATTCCTTTCTTTCATAGTGGAAAATACCTAAGTATTTTCATCATGTACACTAGCCCCACTTATCACCCTTGCAACACACGGACTGCCTTTTCTCTTAAACATTAACAACTCTTGAACCCTTGGCCCTTCCCGGTTCATCAAGCAACGAGATACATAACGAGTTAAATCAACATAGTAGAACAAACATATGTGGTCATCATAATCATTTAACCCTTCAGGAGCAATACCACATCAATTATCACTTAATAACAACATAAAACTTTACAAATTCAAGATATACATTTATGTCAAGTCATTGGTCCTCTCATGGAACCCACACCCAAACTGTTAATGTACTGATACATGGCACCCACTCCAAGTTAGCATGTCGGATCGTGACACCCATTCCAATATTTATGTCGGTACGTGGCAACCTATTCCATGTTATGCCAGGAGGTGGCAACCGATCCCAGTTAGTGTGTAGGAACGCAACACCTGATCCATTCAACAAGCCATATTTACATTCACAATGCATATTCTGACATTCATACAATCAAGTAATGATTCATGGCATACCTTATTTGATTATTCTCATATACGATTAGTGTGATCAATAATGCAACATTCGCATACATACATGAATTATATCACACTAATATGGAATCACAACCATCACAATGAAACATTCAACAACGTACATTACCAAAACAATAACTCGATCATACCTAGCCCTAGTTCATCGTCTAAGGTTTCTTCCTATGATTTAAGTCATCTTCTACTCGGTGCACAAAGCATACGCATAATCCCTACTATTGAATAACTTTATACTACACAGTGAGCACAGTTTTGTAACTACTTATATAATAAACCTAGCCTACTTGGGCCCAAAACTGCTGCACAGAATTAGGCCTTCAATTCTCATTTTTGAACTTCATGATGATGGATTTGACCAAGAAATCACAAGCTATCGACCTCCTTACACTAGAAATCTCCCTCTCCTTCCTTACCAAGCTTAGAGCAGCTTTTTGAGGGTTTCTAGGGTGATTTATGTCTAAATTAGGTGTTTTTGGAAGAACGGGAAAATAAGGTTTCACGTTATTTACATTTTGCCTTGCCTATCCCGCTCTGGCAGCTACTTACCCTAATGTGGCCCTGTCGCTCTAAAGGCATCTAGCCTGCTCTGGCGGGACTGTGGCCCCAGTATTTTCCTGAAGTTTTGCTTTTCCTAACTAACGACGGTTCGGATCGTTAAAAGAAGGAAAAGAAATAGAAACTAATAATTATAATGAGTTATAAAATTGAGAAATATTCAAATACAACTCACAAGACTATAGAACCCCAACAACCAGGGACCTGCTCTTTAACTAACCACTGCTTTGGAAACGCACACGCGAAGAAGATAGAAAGATAACCTATGACACCAGAGAATTATATTATTTTTCCGCCTGTAATCGTGAACAAGAGAAAAAAAACAAAGGATTTTAATTCTCAAAATCTAGTCCAGAGTCTTAAAACTTGAAGAGTGTTGTTTGGTTGATTTGATGTTCCAGTTCAGGATTCAACTAATTCTTCCAATCACCGACCATCCCCTTTCGGAAATTAAAATAACTACCATTCAGAACTCCATAAATTACATACCCATTTTTATTCACTTCCAAGTTCCTCAATCTCTCTAAACTACACCTCCACACAACTTTCTCCAAATCCTCTTCCTTCTCAAATGGCTTCCCAAGAAAAAAACCCAATTTCTTCACCTGCTCTTTTAGGTCCTTTAAAATTTCTTCGTATTTCAAAAATAGTATCATCTCAGGCCTCTTCTAATAATCACATGTTTTGTAGTTTCTAGAGTGTTGTTCACTTATTTAATAGAATTGTCTTTACTTTTGATTGTTGTAGTTGTTATAATTTCTTCGATTCTCATATCCGAAGCCTTTTTACAGGTTATTCATGGTTGAAATGCCTCCTAGTAGGATGCATAATTCATGTACATGTGATAAAGGATTTTCAATTAAAATGGATGCATGCATATGTAATGTATCGATATTGTATAAATAGTGTACAACTGAATATATATCATGTATAATGATGTATCGCAGATGTATATACTTCTATATACAATGTTTACACAATATTTATACATTATAGGAGTTCATCTTCCTCAACGAAATAATTTTATCTTTTTAATCCAAACCAACACAAACCTCCTCTAAATAGTTCCAAATTTTAGATATAAGCTTCTCTAGATATTTTCAAGAAGTTTGATATATTATTCACTCGAAAAGATTCACATTTGTGACATGTCAAATTTAATTCTCGACATAACCCATAATTTTAATGATACAGATCTTGACAGTTGAGGAACTCAATCCTAATAACCAAACAATGAATATAGTTTAGGCTTATAATTGCTCAAGAATTGTATCAGTGTAGGTTAGTTTGTTGGTTATAAAGTTAACTAGGGATAGTTGAATTTGATCATCTGATTAATTCTCAATTGGACCTGATAAACTATCATTCCATATATAGCATCTGATTAATTCTCAGTCTAATCATCTGATTAATTCTGTATTGTGTCTGTTTAAGAGAATAGTTGCAACACAAGGTAAATATTATTTTGGCACTTGTTCTCTGCAACTGTGTTTTTGTGCAAACCTGTGAATAGATTTTTTTTATTTTTTAAGTTCTTGTAGTCTTTGAAATTTGACTTTATGTCATAGAAGGTTCTCTTTTATAATTTTTTTTATTTTATTTGCTATTGTTTTTGTGCTAGTGGGTAGGGTGGAAAAGGGTTGCGTTGGTTGATTAAGTTGTAAGGATAGCTTTTCATTTCGAGTAATATCTATTTAATATCAGGATATATGCTAGTAAGGTCTAGTGTGATGACCTGTCACATCATCAGACCACTTAGGTGCCACGTTCCATAAGGTTGTCCATGTGGAAAGCTTAGATTTGAAGAACAATAGTCCTTACTGGAATAATCTAGAAGTATATGGAGAGTTCCTTGGAAGACCTTAGAATCCCATGGATTTGCATGGAAGGTCCTCGGAATCTTCTAGTTGTGTAGAGTATTCTACAAAGAGGACTTTTTGTAAATAAGTGGGGACTTACATAACAACTATTATTTATCTATTAGTCCTTAGATTAATAATATAAATAGAAGGACATTCATTTGTAAAATCCATCAAACAAATCTTCCAAGGAGATACAGACATTTCTCTATTGTCCAATCGGTATCTTTTATTTAAATAATTCTTGGTTGATGCCCCATACCAAGCATGCTCAACTCTAGGGTTCCTCTAACCTTTGTTACATTCTCCAAAGTATTTTGGAAAACTTTAAACCAAGCATTTTACATTGGATCGGTTCACATACACTGATTAATTGCAGTGAATGTAGTTAGATTTTCACTTAAAGTCACTGTAATTTATTAATGTATGAGAATAGGTCCAATGGAAAAGGCGTGGTTTGAGGTTTTCCAAGAGAATTTGGAGAACATATGTAATGAGAGATAGATGGAACACTAGAGTTGGCATTCTTGGTACAGGACATCAACCAAGAATGTGGAGAGAATTATGCATCGTGGCTTTGAAATGCCTAGTGTTAACACCCAATTTTGACCCTCCTTTCTTCTAATTCATTGTTTTCGAGCTTCTAAATTAGTAATGAATCAAATTATATTTCATGTCACTAATTTTTTACTACTGTGATTATATTATTATTGTTATTATCATCTTCGTCGCACTTTTTTAATATTAATAAAATTACGTATTTTACTATCGTGTTTACACCTCCTTTTCTCAAAAAATTAATTTTAAATCAATATTTCATATCTATGGCTTATATTAGCATAAAGTTGTAATATTGATAATTTTATTATGTAATTATTAGTTTTAATCTCTCTCTCTCTCTCTCTCTCTATATATATATATATATATATATATATATATATAGTTGTAAAATGGATGTCCAAATAATATATTTTGTGGTAACATATATATACACAATATACACTATGTGTAAGATGAATATACACACAACAAACAAAGTGTTGTAACCTAACCATCCATATGATATACTTGGTGCCCACATTGTATACATTGCAGGAAGATATCCATGTATCACGCTTGGTGCCCAAGTATATACAACTATATATACTCCTCTTCTTGTAACAAAAGAAAAAAAAAATAAGAACAGAGTAAGTGAAAGAAAAACATTCAATAATAGAAAAAATCTACTACCACTACCACAACCACTTTGTGCCTCTCTCTTTCTCTCTTTTTCTTCTTGTCATTTTATGTTACTACACATGCTTTATTTTATAACATGTTATTAGCACAAGTCTCTTCATCTACGAGCATCTCCGGTGGTGTATTAGCCCAAACATAAATACTATAGAGTATATTATATTTTTCTATATAATTCTTCTTATTCTTGATAGTCTAAATTTGATGCGTCTAATGTAATTATAGTTAGTGTTATAATGGATTTTTTGAAGGATAATTAGTATGTACTTAATCGATAACCTTCTTGGAAGAATTGAACAGAACGAAATCATTAGAAGACTAAAAATGCATAACATGAATTTTTAATTTGGTTGATACTTTGTTGTGGTTTTCACCTAGTAATACATATTTGCTTTAAAATGAGATATAGTAAATTTAAGGAATGCATATCAAAATAAAAAAGAATAGATATTAAATTTATTATGTTGACCTACATTGAACTTGATCAACATCATTGATTATTTTACACTTGTTTATCTTTCACTAGCTAATCATTTACTTCTTCAATTATTATAATATGTTGTATGTACTAACATGACTTGTTTTACAGTTGGTTTAAAAAGGTAAGCAAAATAATATGTGAAGAAGTATTTTATTTTCCTTTGGAATCATCAAAAGGACTTTTCTATCATGAAAGATTCTTTGAAGTGGCATTTACATGTTATTTAGGTTGGCAATTAATAAATTTGTCAATGGTAAGCTAATGGTATATCTTTGCTATATAGTAAGCTTCTTTCATAATAATAATTACATTAATACTAATTTGTATATATCTACAAAAAGAGTATGCCAATTTTTTAAATCCATAAAATATGCTACATGTCATTGAGACAATTTGACATGTAGACTTTATTAGGTCCATTTATCAAGTGTTTAATTAATTCTTGGATTTTGAGGTATCATATTATTTATAGTGATTATTAGTGTTTACCTCTAGTTTCTTTATCTATGAATTACAATTGAAGAAATAAATTTTCTTAACTAGCAACAAATGAAGTCAATGTTCATAATTAATTTGTTGATCTTTCAATAAGTGAATTATTCATAAAACTTTTAAGTTGAAAATAGTATTCAGAGCCACCTATGTGGATCAACTTTGCTTCGTTTAGCAAATGTAATAATTTGTATATGATCTTTTTAAATGTTATTATGACTAAATTTATTTGTACTATTAATAACAAAGTAGCAATATTATAAAGTGTCACACCCCGATCCTATACCCTGGGAGTGGCCGGCACTCGAGAACCACTGTTGGCCCGAAGAGAACCCTTGGCATGGCTAACTTACTCAGCGGAAGACTGAAAAGCATATATACAAGGATTCAATGCATCACTACTAGACTGCTTAATAAAATACTTAGAATGTTTAAAGGTCAGACATTCAACTTAGCCAAAATGGCAAATCAAGTCTTAACATATGAAATAATAATGAAAAGACAATTGACTACTAACTGTATATGAAGCCTCTAAAACAAATAGAGATGTTGGGACAAGACCCCCGATCATCCAAACAATGAAATACCGAAAGCGAAATTACAGGAGTCCTCCGGAATGCAAGGAGGCTCACCAACTGACTCTGAGTGCTCAACTAGATCAACGAGGCATTGGGTGATGATCCTGGTTACCTGTGTCGGCATCAAAATAGGATGCAGGCCAACTGGCATCAGTACATTGAATGTACGAGTATGCCAGTTGGAATGCTAAACATAACATAGGCTTGAAAATAATCTAAAAGGAACACTTACCTTGGCTTTACTCAACTCATGAATAAGTTAACTCAATATAAAGCAATAAAATGCATGCAATATATAGAAATCTTTATAAAACAGTAGAAAGCAACTTAGTTCGTTAAAGAAAATGCAATAACAAACTCAACTTTACTCATATATCAAAGTAATATAATTTTTGTGGGAGATTCTCTAACCGACAGCCACCACTATGAGCCTAAGTGGTGATACATCGTCTTGCCCACACTGCCAGACCTATCTTATACTTTGTCGTCGTATAGAACGCCTTAACTAAGTGGATCCACTAGTTTATGCTAAAAAGCACTTAAGGAATCATCTAAAAAGACTGATCTTTTACTACCCATGATGGCTACATAGTTTATGGAGACTTGAGTAATTATGAACTCGCATCCCCATACCGGTGCTCAATAGTACTCCCAAAATGTACTTAGCTCATATGTTTTTAAAACAACTTATTTCTTTGGTTTGAGATAATTACTCAAAACTTAGCTTAAAAGCTCTCTGGGAATCGATGTTCCCTTTCTTGCTCAAATGTGAAAAACATTTTTAAACTCTTTAGGAATACATAGTCCCCATATACTTCTTTGAAGAAATGAATTTCAATCTCTACTCTTTACTCTTTACTCAACTTGAACTTTAAGTCTTAAAACAAAGTTAAAACGTTTGTGAAAGACTTTTGAAAACTTTATGAACTTATCTTGACTTGCTTCTTAACTTCTAGACTTGACTCTTAACTTTTCTTGAATTGAATTATGGATTCAAGGTTATGATTCATGTTTCTGGATGATTTCTAGGTGTTTAGAAGTAATTTAGAGTTAGTCAGAATGAATGGGAAGTCTTAGAACACTTCAGAAGGACTTAAACAGACTGAATGACGAAAAACTGATGAAAAACGATGATCCAAGCGCGTCCCTGGCGTGCCGCGCCAGGCCCACTTGACTGAGGCCCTAAACTGGCGCACTGCAGGCACGCCTCCCTGGCACTATGGGGGCGCGACACACCTAGCCCACCCTAGGTGCGTCTAACTAGTTTTTCAACTCATTTTCTGATCCTAAGTCATTTTAAATCGATTTATTTTCTCAATACTTTCTTAGATTCAGATACCACTAGAATCTAAATAGAAACAACTCTTAACATCGCTAAAATGTCTCAAGAAACCCATCAATCACATGTAAGTTCAAGAAAGAAAACAATTCAAGAACATCAACTTCTAACTCTTTTAGGACGAAAATCAATGAATTAAACATGTTTGGTACGTGGGTGAATGGACCCAACGCTATGTGATCTCACATACCTCGTAGGGGTCACCCATTGACGAAAACCACAAGCAATTTCCTTACGAAGCGACGAATCTTATTTTTCCTCTTCTCATTTCTCTTGTGTTCTTTTCTTTAGAACCCTAACGTAAATATCAAATTGTTCAAACTGAACCAATTCAGTTTTGTCCTTTAATTAATTCACTAAAACGAATTAAAATAATAGGGTATGGAAAAGACTAAAACACCCATTTAAAATCTGGATTGGACATTTCCTTATTTGAACACCCCAACTTCCAATAGGCACATTCACTCATACGAACTCGAAATCGTGCAAACTCAGCGGTGTTGGAAAGATTATTCCAAGATATTTCATACGATATCTGGAATTACACCTAAATCATCCTAAGCTAGGATTTATGGTGGTTTGAAGTTGACCAAAAACTCAACTTAACATACTTAACAAATTTCCAGATTTTTATATTCTTTCCAAAAATGGCTATTTCCAATTCTTTAACTTCTTCCTAGTTATTTCAATTTGTGAGATGTTACAATATATCCCCCTTGGTAACATTCGTCCTCGAATGAGATTACTCTTACTAGGCTAAGGGTGTAACATCTAACATTCAGCTCAAACACCCAACAAGCAATGCAAATACAGCATGCCAACTTATAAATTATAAAGTACTAAGAATAGAATTATTACCTTGGTCTGAAATTCCTCCGGATTCGAAGAGATGTGGATATATCTTCTTCATATCCAGCTTCCCAAGTAGCTTCCTTAACAAATTGGTTTCTCCAAAGAACTTTGACTGATGCTACTTCCTTAGTCCTCAACTTGTGAACTTGGCAATCTAGAATCTGAACAGGAATCTACTCGTAAGATAAGCTATCCTTGATCCCAATATCTTGAGTTAGTATGATCAATGAAGGATCGCCCATGCACTTCTTCAACATAGAGAAGTGAAACATCAGATGAGCCGCGGCTAACTCTTGTGGTAGCTCCAACTCATAAGCTACATTACCTACCATTTTTGTTATTCTGTAAGGGCCAATATACCAGGGACTAAGTTTCCCCTTCTTACCAAATCTCATGACACCTTTCATGGGTGAAACTTTCAAGTATACCCAATCATCTACTTCAAACTCTAACTTCTTTCTCCTAACATCAATGTAAGATTTCTGACGACTCTGCGTCGTTTTCAACCTCTCTTGAATCACTTTGACCTTCTCCATAGCTTGATGAACTAAATCTGGTCCTATCAACCTAGTTTCACCAACTTCAAACCATCTAATAGGAGATCTGCATATTTTCCCATAAAGAGCTTCATAAGGAGCCATTTGGATGCTCGAGTGGTAACTATTGTTGTAAGCAAACTCAATGAGAGGTAGGTGATCATCCCAATTCCTTTGAAATCAATCACACAGGCCCTCAACAAATCCTCTAAAGTCTATATAGTGCGCTCTACTTGACCATCTGTCTGAGGATGAAAAGCAGTACTTAAGTTTACCTTTGTGCCCAAGCTTTTCTGAAAAGATTTATAGAACTGTGCAGTATATTATTCACCTCTCTCTGAAATAATCTAAATTGGCACCCCATGAAGTCTAACTACCTCTTTAATATATAACTTCACATAATCATCTGCTAAATGGGTAGTCTTTACCGGGAAAAAGTGGGCTGATTTGGTCATGCGATCCACAATCACCCAAATAGAATCATGCTGCCTGCGAGACCTTGGTAAACCTATGATGAAGTCCATAATAATCATCTCCCACTTCCATTCCAGAAGTTCTATATTCTGAGCCAAACCACCGGGCCTTTGGTGCTCTACTTTAACATGTTGGCAATTTGGACACTTAGCAACAAAGTATGCAATGCCCTTCTTCATACTATTCCACCAATACACCTCTCTCAAGTCATTATACATCTTTGTGGAACTCGGATGAATGGAATATCTGAAGCTATGAGCTTCCTCCATAATCCTCTCTTGGAGTCCATCCACCATTGGTACACATAATCTACCTTCATATCTCAATACTCCATCTCCCCCTTGCTCAAAAGATAATAATTTTTGCTTATGAACATTTGCCTTCAATTCAAGTAAAATTGGGTCTTGGTCTTCCTTTCATTTCACTTCTGACACTAATGATGATTCAGCCCCATTCATCACCACTACTCTTCCTTCTGTGGAATCCATTAGTCAGACTCCTAAGCGTGCCAGTCTATGCACATCTTTTGCTAATTCTTTCTTATCTTCCTCAAAATGGGAGGTACTACCCATAGATAACCTGCTCAAGGCATCAGCAACAACATTAGCCTTACCTGGGTGGTAAAGAATACTCATGTCATAATCCTTGAGTAACTCTAACCACCTTTGATGTCTGAGATTAAGCTCTTTCTGAGTAAATACATACTGAAGACTCTTGTGATTAGTGAATACATCTACATGAACACCATACATATAATGACGCCATATCTTCAAAGCAAATACTATAGTAGCTAACTCTAAGTCATAGGTTGGGTAGTTCTTCTCATAAACTTTCAATTGTCTAGAGGCATAAGCTATAACCTTGTCATTCTGTAGTAATACACAACCCAAACCAACTCTAGATGCATCACAATACACCACAAAACCTTGAGTACCTTCTAGTAGGGTCAAAACTGGGGTAGTAGTCAAGCTCTTTTTCAATTCCTAAAAGCTTTTCTCACAAACTTCAGACCATTGAAACTTCAATGTTTTCTGAGTTAAGTTGGTCAAAGTGGATGAAATAGATGAGAACCCCTATATGAACCTTCTATAATAGCCAGCCAAACCCAAGAAACTCCTAATATCAATTTGAGATATGGGTCTAGGCCAATTCTGCACTGCCTCAATTTTGTGAGTATCAACTTTAATTCCCTCTCTAGACACAATGTGGCCTAATAATGCCACAGACTCAAGCCAAAATTCACATTTCAAGAACTTGGCATACAACTCTCTATCTTTTAGAGTCTGGAGAACTATTCTGATATTACTAGCATGATCTTCTTCATTCCTTGAATAGATTAGTATATCATCAATGAAGGCGATGACAAACATATCTGGATAAGGTTTGAATACTCTATTCATAAGGTCCATGAATGTTGCAGGTGTATTGGTAAACCAAAGGACACTACTAGGAACTCAAAATGACCATAACAAGTCCTGAATGTTGTCTTTGGAATGTCACATTCCCTTACTTTCAACTGATGGTAGCCTGATCTGAGATCTATCTTAGAGAAACAAGTAGCACCCTGAAGCTGATCGAAAGGATCATCAATTCTTGGAAGAGGATACCTATTCGTGATGGTTACCTTGTTCAACTGACGGTAATCTATACACATCCTAAGGGAACCATCTTTATTTCTCACAAATAAGACTGGAGCGCCCCAAGTTGAGACACTTGGTTGAATAAAGCCCTTATCTAGGAGATCTTTTAACTGTTATTTAAGCTCTTTCAACTCTATTGGTGCCATTCTATATGGCGGAATAGAGATAGGATGAGTATCTGGAAGAACATCTATACCGAAGTCTATCTCTCTCTCAAGAGGGACTCCGGGTAGATCATCTGGAAAGACTTCTAGAAACTCTTTTACTATTGAAACTGACTGAATATGAGGTATCTCAACACTAAAGTCATTAACTCGGACTAAGTGATAGACACATCCCTTGGAAACTAACTTTCTTGCCTTAAGGTACTAAATAAAATGACCCTTAGGCACTGTTGAACTACTTTTCCACTCTAAGACTGGCTCATTAGGAATTTGGAACTTGACAACTCGAGTTCTACAATCTATTGACGCATAACAGGCATGAAGCCACTCCATGCCTAGAAAGATATCAAAATCTACCATGTCTAACTCAATTAAATCAGCCATGGTGTCTTTGTGATTTATGGAAATGACACAATCACGATATACTCACTCAGCTAGAATAGACTCCCCAACAGGTGTAGAAACATAAAAGGGTTCACAGAGTTTCTCAGGAAGAACATCAAAATTATTTGCAACATAAGGGGTTACAAAAGATAAACTTGCTCCTAGGTCTAGCAAAGCATAAATATCAATAGTGAAGACTTTGATCATACCAATTACAACATCTGGAGAGTTCTCTTGCTTTTGGCGACTAGTGATCGCATAAAGGCGGTTTGCTCCTCCGCCAATACCAGAAGTAGCTCCTCTAGGTGCAGAGCAACTGATGAAGATTGGGCTCTGTTGCCCTGATTTCCACTACCTTGCCTGTTCTTAGGGCACTCTTTCATGAAGTGACCCTCTTGTCCACACTTGAAACAACCTGACTGGCCATCACGACACTTACCTAGGTGGGCTTTACCACACCTAACACATGCAGGAGCCAAGTTACCTCTTTGTGCCACACTACCTTGAGACTGTACAGGTCTAGTTCTGAAGTGTTGGGAATTCTAGCTATTATACTCACATTTGTTTCTGGGTGCAGGTGCACTAGCAGATGATGGAGCAGGTCCCTTTTGCTTTTGCTGAAAGGACGAACGGTTCACATTACTTTTCTGATGCCCTGACTCATTCCCTGTCTTAGCTTTCTTAATTATGAATTCTTCCCTATCTCTCAGCTTCTCTTCCACAAACTGTTACACATAGACCATCAACCTTGATATATCCATGTCCCTAATTAGCATCACTGCCTTGCCCTCTTTTCTTGATAGACGGGACAACCCAGCAATAAACAGACTCATTCTACTCATCATATCCACAACCATCTCCGGAGCATAACGGGATAGTTGGGTGAACTTCAACCCAGACTCATGAACACTTAGCGACTCCTGCTTAAGGGTAAGAAATTCTCGTACCTTAGCCTCTTTCAGTTCTCGAGGGAAGAAATACCCCAAGAAGGACTCCTCAAAACAAGCCCAACTCACAGGTGGTGCATCCTCAGCTCTACTCTCTTTCCACTGGTCAAACCAAGTCCTAGCAACATTCTTCAGTGGATATACAACTAATTCAACTCGCCCGGTATCGACAAGATACATAACCTCAAATACCTTCTTCAATTTCTTAACAAAACTCTTCGGATCCTCGGTAGTGCTAGAACCCGTGAAACTTGGAGGATACATCCTCAAGAACTTTTGGATCCTCAAAGTATCAATCACTTCCTGTCTAGCTCCTCTTTATTAGCCAACCTGATTAGTCACAGCTTGACTTAGCATCCTTATCGCTTCTCTAAACTCACCATTAGTGACTTCTCCTTGGGGTTGTACTTCTGGTGCATTGGGTACCCCTTTCTCCTCAACATTACGTCTAGCAAGATGACCTCTGACATCTCTTTGGGCAGGCATGATTATCTGAAAACACGAGCAAGCACGAATTAGAAGGAAACTTTTTAGAGATCAAACTCTAACACACGAAATGAGTATGAGAGAAATGAGAATTTTTCCTTAGTGTCGCAGCCTCCTAATTATAAATGTAGCAAGATTCACACTGATAACTAGGACTCTACAGACACAGCTTCATTGACACCCTAGGACTCTTAAACTCAGTGCTCTGATACCAAGTATGTCATGCCCCGAGCCTATACCCTGGGAGTGGCCGACACTCGAGAACCATGACTGGCCCCAAGCAAACCCTTGGCCTTGCTTACTTACTCAGCGGAAGACTTAAAAGCATAAATACAAGGATTCAATGCATCTCAACTCAACTTCTTAATAAAATACTTAGAACGTTTAAAGGTTAAACATTCAACTTGGCCAAAATGGCAACTCAAGTCTTAACATATGAAATAATAATGAAAAGATAATTGACTACTAATTGTATATGAAGCCTATAAAACAAAGAGGGATGTCGGGACAAGACCCCCGATCATCCTAACAATGAAATATTGAAAGCGAAATAAAAGGAGTCCTCCGGAATGAAAGGAGGCTCACCAACTAACTCTGAGTGCTCAAGTAGATCAATGAGGCACTGGGTGATGATCCTAGTAACTTGTGTTTGCATCAAAATAAGATGCAGGCCAACTGGCATCAGTACATTGAATGTACGAGAATGCAAGTTGGAATGCTAAACATAACATAGGCTTGAAAAGAATCTGAAAGAAACACTTACATTGGCTTTACTCAACTCATGAATAAGTTAACTCAATATAAAGCAATAAAACACATGCAGTTTATAGAAAGCATTATAAAATAGTAGAAAACAACTTAGTTCGTTAAAGAAAATGCAATAACAAACTCAACTTTACTCATATAAAAGTAATATAGTTTTTGTGGGAGATTCTCTAACCGACAACCACCACTATGAGCCTAAGTGGTGATACAGCATCTTGCCCACACTACCAGAACTGTCCTATTCTTTGTTGTCGTATAGAATGCCTTAACGAAGTGGATCCACTAGTCTATGCTAAAAAGCACTTAAGGAATCATCTAAAAAGTATGATCCTTTACTATCCATGATGGCTACATGGTTTATGGAGACTTGAGTTATTATGAACTCGCATCCCCATATCGGTGCTCAATACTACTCCAAAAATGTACTTAGCTTATATGTTTTTAAAACCACTTCTTTCTTTGGTTTGAGATAATTACTCAAAACTTAGTTTAAAAGCTCTCTAAGAATCGATGTTCCCGTTCTTTCTCAAATGTGAAAAATATTTTTAAACTCTTTGAGAATACATAGGCCCCATATACTTCTTTGAAGAAATGAACTTCAACCATTACTCTTTACTCTTTACTCAACTTGAACTTTAAGTTATAAAACAAAGTTAAAACATTTGCGAAAGACTTTTGAAAACATTATGAACTCATCTTGACTTGCTTCTTAACGTCTAGACTTGACTCTTAACTTTCCTTGAATTGAATTATGGATTCAAGGTTATGATTCATGTTACTGGATGATTTCTAAGAGTTTAGAAGTCATTTGGAGTGGTTAGAATCGATAGGAAGTGTTAGAACACTTTAGAAGGAGTTAAACTGACTGAATGACGAAAAACGATGATCCAGGTGTGTCCCTGGCGTGCCGTGCCAGCCCCACTTGACTGAGGCCCTAAACTGGAGCATTGCAGGCGCGCCGCCCCAGCCTCCCTGGCGCTATGGGGGCGTGACGCGCCTGGCCCTCCCCAGGGGCGTCTGACGAGTTTTTCAACTTGTGTTCTGTTCCTAAGTCATTTTAAATCAATTTCTTTTCTCAATACTTTCTTAGATTCAGATACCCAAAATATGCACACTAGAATCTAACTCAAAACAACTCTTAACATCGCTAAAATGTCTCAAGAAACCCATCAATCATATGTAAGTTCAAGAAAGAAAACTATTCAAGAATATAACTCAAGAACTTCAACTTCTAACTCTTTTAGGACGAAAATCACTGAATTAAACATGTTTGCCACTTGGGTGAATGGACCCAATGCTATGTTATCTCACATACCTCGTAGGGATCACCCTTGACGAAAACCACAAGCGATTTCCTTACGAAGCGACGAATCTTGCTTTTCCTCTTCTCCTTCCTCTTGCATTCTTCTCTCTAGAACCCTAGCGTAAATTTCTAATCGTTCAAACTGAACCAACTCAGTTTTGACTCTTAATTAATTCACTAAACCAAATTAAAATAATAGGGTATGGAAACGACCAAAACACCCTTTTAAAATCCGGATTGGACATTTCCTTATTTGAACACCCCAACTTCCAATAGGCATAATTCACTCATACGAACTCAGAATCGTGCAAAATCAGCGGCATTGAAAATATTATTCCAAGATCTTTCCTACGATATCTAGAATTACACTAAATCATCCTGATCTAGGAGTTATGGTCGTTTGAAGTTGACCAAAAACTCAACTAAACATACTTAACAAATTTCCAGATTTTTATACTCTTTCCAAAAATGGCTATTTCCAATTCTTTAAGTTCTTCCTAGTTATTTCAATTTGCGAGATGTTACATAAAGGCTCAAGGGTGAATTTTATTTTGGACTATATATGATGTCAATGATTGAGGTAAGACGGTGGATTCAAGTTTCACCGCACCAAAAGGGTAAAACATCGATTAAAGTCTTGATGCACCATGATGATAAGATTTTGGGTTCAAGTCCCTTCATATTTTGGCCTAACACACCTTTTGTATGGATAATACATTGGGTTAAAGTCCCATTGTATTATATTGATATATAATGATGATTGAACAAATTGATATGCTTTTGCTAAAAAATGTGAAATATGTAGCACTGAATATGCTCCATTCATTTAAGTGAATGTGATAGCAATACAATAAAAGTCTGAAAGATGACAAGATTATTTTATGATTGGACATATGAATATGGACGTGAATGGAGAAAATAATAATAGTCATCATTATGATAATTATAAAAGAAAGAACATTATGAGTTCTCAAAATGGCTTTTTAAAGAGTGAAGGTGATTTTGTCATAAAAAGGATATCAAAGGCCATTAGAAACATGTTTGTTATGAGACCTAATAATTTGATAAGTTTATATATCCTCCATCAAAGAAAAGGATGAAAACGTGGCGATACACTTGACTTTCAAAAGTGATGTCGAGGTATGTCATTTGAATATGATAAATTTCAAAGCATGACAATGAACTTCTAATGAAAGGAATAATTATGAAGCACGTATATATGATTATGGTCAATTCCTTGAAGAGAATGTGACTTGTGGTAAGTATCATGAAAAGTGGTCATTCTTGAAAATGAAAGTGCCAAGAGATGATGAAAATTATAAATGACATACTAATGTATGATTTAATAAATACCACAACTCACCCCTATGGGGGGTTAGAGAGAAATAAAGAAATTTATTTTGGTATAAATGATCATTAATTAAGTACTTTTAGTACGTCACAACTATTATGGTATTTTTAGTATGAACTACCGAAAGGGTAAAAGAATGAAATAATTTCTTGCCATAAAATTGTCATTGGTTATGTATCTCTGTGCATCAAAAATATTTTTCCAGATATTAAATAAAAGGAAGGAGATACTAATGAAATAAAGTAAATCAAGAAACAAGTTTTGCGTGAAATGATTTTGTCAGATGATGGAGATTGAAGTTTAATGCAAAAGGAAGGACAAATACATCCCTCCTCATAAGCGAAGAAGGCCAAAGGACAATGAGGTTAAACGCATTGAGGAAATGCTCTCAATCATTCTTCACAAGGTGACTGGGCAGGAAAGAGAGCTAGAAGAAATGAAGGAGAGCATCAAAGTGATGAAGCAAATGATTGGCTCTTACTCTAGATCTGTCCAACTGCTCGAGAACCTTATGAGTCATGCGTTGACCCTTCTCAACTCGCAACAAAACAGGGGGTTGCCTAGTGATACTATGGCTAACCACAAAAATGAGGTTTGAGTGTTGACTTACGTCATTCCACGACTTTAACTAAGGCGTTGTTTGGGAGGCAGCCCAAAACCCTTAAATTCTTTAGTTTTGTTTTTGTAAATAATGGTGTGTTAGTTGTGAAGGTTTAAATGCGGAAAGTGTTTGGAAAATGCAGATTGGCAAAAAAATGGTCCAGTCGGTATATCATCGAAGAGGTCGGCGTGCCCGACTTGATTCATCGTTTGGCTCAACAAAATTTCAACTCAGAGCCTGTAAAACTCGGCGAGCTCAAAAGCAGTTCGGCAAGTCACTGACCAGGTCGGTGAACATAATTAAGACCGTCGTCTTAACCCTTAAGAAAATGCAGGTCTTGTAGAAATCGGCGGGATAAGTGACCATTCAGCGCTTCATCGAGCGGATTGGCAGACGCGACTAATGTCGCCGAATGGTCGCAAACTGGACGGTTATATATGTCCAAAGGTTTTAAAAGTTTCACACTCTTCACTTTCCCTTGCTTTAAAACTTCACAAACTCACAACAAGTTAGTATTCTCAATATTCTTGCTTTTCATTAGTATTTTGGTTGTTGATTGGTGCTCGGAACTAGGATTTCTTTGCCGCCTAGCATTTCAATCCTATTTTAATTGGCATCTAAGGTTGGTTTCCGAACCCCGAGTTTACCTTTAAAATTTTGTACTCATTTGCACTGATTGTATCTTAGTGATGTGTGATGGGTCTCTCTGATAGGAATAGATTGTCTTAATGCCGATTTTAATTTAAAAAATTCCCCCGTAGTGCTTTGATCATCGAATGCCCGTAATTTGTGTGTTTTTAAATTATTGGAATTTTATTGGGTTGTGCTTGCATGTTGTTTAGATTGTTTGAGTGAAGTTTAAGTAGCCCGTGTTTGCGCTAAATGACGTATATTGCTCAATGATAGAAAGGGTGACACCCTTCTTAAGGGAAATTGTCATCAAATGACCAAATTTGGCAAAACTGGAAGAAGTCTGAGTATTCTGGGGTGATAGGTGTTATGGGTCTAAGCCTAATTTAACTATTGCATGTTTTTATTTTATTTTCAGGGGTTGCATGGTTGAATTCGAGGAAGTGGATTGAAAATAGGCATGTTGGGTCGTTTGGAGAGCTGCGTTGAGCTCGCAGAACAACTCGGTGGTTCGCCTAATGACCCTATCTCGCCTTTAATTTCATGCTATATGTGATATTTGAGTCTGTAACTTTCAACGAGAAGCCTAAAATTGCCGAAAGCACACAGCGACTCGTCGAAAGTATGCTTGATCGCCCTTTGTATGCACCCCTGAAACCCTTGTCGCACTGTAACTTTTGACGAACATACCCTTGCTCGCCGAAAGTAGTCGGCGATTTGTCGAAAGGGCCTTCCCATCATCGACTTGCCATAATTTTTGAGCCAATCCCTTCGGTGAACCCGATCTAGCTCGCCAAAGAGGTTCGGCTACTAGCCGACCGGATCGGCGAGTCTGCCTAAAATAGATTTTTTGTTCTTAGGTTTGACTTTCTCACAATCTCTCCCGATCTTTTACAGATATGGTACGCACAAATCTAACCATACCACGCAAGAAAACAGCACAGGGGATTAATATAAACGAAGGGGGATCAAATCTCCCACAAAAGAGAAGGCAAGAACTCCCACCGGGAGACAAAGGCAAAAGAAAGAAGCACATAGCTAGGAAAGTAGTTGCTGACATCCTGGCTGAATTTTCTGAACCGGAAGATGAGGAGCTTCTAATTTACCGAAGGAATAGACACCAAGCTAGATCTCAATCCTCGCCCACCAGAGTTCCCTGAGCTGCCACCCCTCCTGAAACAGGTTCAGTGCCAGCTTAGGCACCTCCAGTGACCCCTGCACTCCCTATCGCTCCTCCACTCAACTGCTGAACATATTGAAAGGTGATGGGGTACGGACCATCCTAAAGGAGAAGTTGTTATCTACGGAGGGCCTGGAGAGCAAGTACCCCGGTGTCAGGGACACCATCCACTACCATGAGCTTAAGCAGTTCACCAGACCCCAAGGCCCTTACATTCCTTCCTAGATCCGGGAATTCTATACCAACTTATGGGGAGTTGGTGCCCAAAAGCAAGAAGAAGGCAAGCGAATTCAGACCGATGAAGTCGGTCATGGTCAGAGGCAAAGAAGTTGGGTGTGGCAGTGAATATATTAACATTGTTTTGAATAGACCGATGCACTCTGCATTTCCTTACAAGGGGTTGCCCATTGCTCAGTCCCTAGATGACTTGAAGGGTTGGTTGGCTCCTCTGATTTCTAACACCACCCCGAGGTGGATGGATGCAAGAGATGCTATTGAGAAGAGGGACCTGAGCATTGCTGCTAGGTTCTAGTTTGGCTTTATCAGCAGCACCATAATGCCATCCCAGAACGAGTCCATTTTACACCATCCCAAAGCAGCTTGTATTGGCTCTATCATGTCTAGGAGACTCATCGATCTGGGACTGTTGATTTCACAGGAGATGGCCATGAGAGCCAAACAGAAGCAAACTTCTCTACCATTTCCAGTCCTAATCACCGAGATGTGCCAGAGTGCTGGAGTACCTCGGGACACTGCTAGGGATATTAAGGTCACACCTTCATCCTCCACTGAAATCTAGCGTATTGAGGCCGAGTACATACGAGAGGAGGCTGACGAGAGGAGAGCAGTTCTAGCAGATATTTCTCCGAATGTGGACGTTGACTCGTTACCTGCAGAGACATCTTCGCCTACTCCGGCCTTTAGGCCTTCAGGTACACCCGCTCCTTCCTCTGCTTCATAGGTCCCCAGGTGCTTCCTCCTCCTCCCAACCTGTCAGGATTACTCAGGCCATGATCCTGAAAATGGGGAATCTGGCCTATTCAGCGGATGTGAGGGTGACTCGATTGGAGAGATCCATCCCAGGGATGATTGAGAGTGCTATCTTGGCGGCACTGACCCCCTTAGGGTCTCTGTTGATGATTTAGCTACTAGAGTTACTGCTTGTGAGAGCAGACAGGGGAAGACATCCGAGGTTTCATCTTTGAAAGCTGAAATAGCATATTTGAGAAAGGACGTAGACTATTTGAAGTCTATCGACTTCACTTCATTAATTCAGGGTGCAGATGACGAGAATGCTCCTGAGACCTCGGGGATTCCTCTAGCTACCACCGATGCAGTACAAATGGATGGCACGACAAATGAAGAGTTGGATGCAGAGACCGACGAAGAGCAGATAGCGGTACATAATGATGAGATAAGAGAGAGTCGAGAGGAGGGCATATTTAGAGATTTTCCAGATCTTGTGGAGACGGTTGTACAGCCGGTGATCCAGACATCGCCGACTGAGACGTCTACAGCAGCTCCTAGTGGATCTGGAACTGCTATTCCTCCTGAGGTTACTCCGGGCACTGATCAGAATACCACACCGGGCACTGAGGCCCAGACAGATGGAGAGACTGGATAGACATGATCCTTTCTTTACCTCTCTCTGTCTTACTTACTTTTTCTTTTGGATACTTTTATTCGCATTTGAGGACAAATGATTTTTGTTTTTGGTGGGGTGATGCCACCTTTGTGCATATTTGTTTTGTTTATATATTTGGGTTGAAATTTATAATTGTGTTAATACTGCGTTTTTATGGATGTTTAAGCTTGTCACTCCATATTTTATATTGCAAAATGATTTTGACCCTTTCAAAAAATTTTGCCACCCCTTATGCGTTGAATGTGGCTGTTGTTTCGCAAATTTAAGTATTGGTTCTGACTAATACCGATGACTTGAATTGTGCTCTTAATCGAACAAACATGAATGTGCGGCTACGATGAGGCCAAGTGAAGTTGCATAGACAATATGTGAACTCTTTGCATCTCGTTGTGACTAGCCAATTATTAAATTGAGTCTCTTGTGATGATCATTGAACACTAGCGAAAGTGTGAAGTCTTGTTTGACTTTAGTGTCGATGCCTTGTGTGATGAGCTTACTATGAACCATGTATGACAACACCTAGAATTTTCCCCGTTGGTCCATTCGACTAAGTAAGTCTATCTTTTGATATGATCTTAAGCAACTTCGAAGAGTGTGAGCCAATTTGACATATACCTCTTTTGTGGCCTACCTTGTGAGTGTGTGAACCTCTCTTGAACACCCCTTGAACCTTACCTTTCTTTGGAAGAAACTTGATGAAAACATGACCTTTCTTGACCCATTACCCTTAATCCTTGTGAATTGCGGTTGATTGAATAGCCAACTTAGGCCAAAAGCCTAGGGTATGCTGAAAAGAAAAGGGAGAGTCAAGAAGTGCAAGGAAAGTCTCATTTAACCCATGGTGTTGAGAAAAATGGAACCCCTCCATATAAAAAAAAAGAAGAGAGAAAAAGAAAAAGAATGAAAAAGAAAAGTTGTGGAATAAAGTTGAAAAGTACAAAGAAATGGGGTTCCAAAACAATGCATGGGAAGTGAATAATAGGATGACTTATGAGCACTAAAGAGAATGATGAAGGAAGAGGAAAGGAAGTGTTGTGAACACCACATTTCAAGAGGATGAAAGTCACTGAGCCTAAATGACCATACCTTTGCAATCAGCCCCATTACAAGCCTTGAAAAGACCTTTTTGATCTTGAGTAAGCTGAAACAAACGTCGATTGGAAAATACGGGTAAACCTATGGGTAAAATTATGCATTGTGTTCCTCTTTTTAAGTGTGAGCGTTGCATCTGATTACAAAACTTTAAATTGTGAACCATTTTGTGAATATGGAATCTTTCTTTGTGTGAGGGCATTTGAACAATTTTGTTGAGCATGAACTTGCATTTTAAGCAAGTATTGTGAGCATGAGATTCTTTGATAATGATGAGTCACAACTTGATTCTTTGAGTGCACAATTGATCTTTGCATGAGTACATTGATTCTTTTTATGTGCATTCATGATTGATTCTTGTGTAGCACTGTTTGAGACACCTTTTTTGAACAGCTGAACTCTAGTTTGCTTGAAGACAAGCAAAAGTTTAAGTTGAGGGTGTTGATGAGTCCACAACTTGGACTCATTTAGGGATATATTTTGGTAGAATTAGCGTCCTCAGATGCATATTTTGTCTCTATATCAAATGAAAACCCTTAAGTTTCAAGTATTTGAGTTGAGAGACATAAAGTGGCTGAAAGAAGAAAGAAAAGACAGTCTGACGATCGCCTAATCCATTAGGCGTGTCGCCGAAAGGCCTACAACCTCGCCTAATGTTCCAGTGTGCTTAGCCCTGAAAAAAAGGTCAAGTCTGCGAGGAAAAAGAGCAGTCGTCGAATCGCTGAGCAGTTCTGCGAAGCATCACCATATCGCCCAATGATTCAGAACGCGAAGATGCTGAAGGCAAAAGCTAAAAGGAGAGGTACCAGACCAAAGGGCGGATCGCCGAGTAGTTCGGCGATCCCGACTAACTGCACCGAGTGAATCCTTTGTAACACACTTTTTGAAAGCTATAAATACTCGCTTAAATTTGTAGCTTAGTATCAAGCTGTGAGAGAACTAAGTTTTAGAATAGAACAGTTTTTCATTTTTGGAGACATTGTTCTTGAGCCTTGAAGATTCAAAGGGTTTCAACTCCAAGAAATTGGAAGTGGGTCTTTAAGAATCTTCATCCCTGACATGTTTAAAGACTTTATATATCATACCCATTTGATGGTAACACCTTTTGGTATCAATTTTTATCTCTTTTACATGTCTAGCTATAACCCTAATTCTTTGGGTGTGATTTTGTGAATATGGGTTAGATTATCGGTTGGGTCTTGCTTCTTGATGATTTATTTTTTGTTTAAATGTGATTTCGTTTAGTAGTTGTGTATGAACTTAATGGAATTGTAGTTGCAAATAGGATTTCATCTTAGTGTTTTCGGCTTGCTCGAAGAGAGGTCGTAAAACTAAGAATATTAAATTGATAACTAGTGGTATTGGTTCGACATGGGTTCAGCTCAAGAGAGTGAATCCTAGTCTTTCTCCCACACATTCAGCTCAAGAGAGTGAATGGACTAAGGCGGAGGCTGTGCTTAAAGCGGCAACTCGTTGTTCGAGAGAAATCGAGTTGATTCGGAGTAAGTTGCTTGAGAGAGAATTTACCCCTACTATAGTCTAGCCTAGTCACAAATACTCAACAGTTTACTATCAAAAGCATGTACCCGACAGTTTAGTTTACCCCGTATTCCTATCACATCCCAAGAATCCCATCTCTCTATCTAGTTTTTGCATATATTCGCTGTTTGTAGTTATTAATTAATA
Source organism: Solanum acaule (assembly GCA_036250505.1). NCBI lineage: Eukaryota > Viridiplantae > Streptophyta > Magnoliopsida > Solanales > Solanaceae > Solanum > Solanum acaule. Next base: position 28,547 of record JAJOOR010000046.1, read on the forward strand.
CAAAACCCCCATTGATAATTGACGCTTGTGTCATCCCTTTTAGATTTAGTATGCTTATACTCAATAATGTTTTTCGCTATGGTTAACTTTAGCATTTTTTTGCACTTAACCATTAATTTTCAGGAACCGCTCCCTTGGGACTCGACCCCAACCCATTCGGTTGGGTTATATTACTATTGTACAATAGTAGACATTTGAATTAGAAGTTGTGTCTTGATTACCCAAAAATCAAAGTCTCATAGCAAAACATCTGAAATACAAGACTAAAGAACTATAACTACTCGTCTATGAAGCCTCTAAAAACAAAGAGGGATGTCGGGACAAGACCCCCGATCATCCTAAAAACTGAAATACTAGAAAGCAATGTAAAAGGGGTCCTCCGAAAAGCAAGGAGGCTCACCAACTAACTCTGGGCTCAACTAGATCAACGAGGCGCTGGATGCTGATCCTGGTTACCTGTGTCTGCATCATTAAAAGATGTAGACCAAATGGCATCATACATTGAATGTACGAGTATACGAGAGGAATACTGAACATAACATAATCTTGAAAGGAATCTGAAAGAAACAGTTACCTTGGCTTTACTCAACTCATGAATAACTTACTCAAATGCAAAGTAAACAACAATAATAGTGCAATTATACAAAGCATTTAAAATAGTAGGTAGCAATTCAATTTGTTAAATAAATGCAATAACAACTCAATTTACTCATATAATATAGTAATATAATTACTATGGGAGTTTCTCTAACCAACAACCACCACTATGAGCCTAAGTGGTGATACAACGTCTTGCCCACGCTGCCAGAACAATCCTATAATTTGCCGTCATATAGAACACCTTAATTAAGTGGATCCACTAGTCTATGATTAAAAGCACTAAGGAATCATCTAAAAAGTATGATCCTTTACTACCCATGATAGCTACATGGTTTATGGAGACTTGAGTTATTATGAACTCGCATTTCCATATCGGTGCTCAATACTACTCCAAAATATACTTAGCCCATATGTTTTTTTTAAAACAAAACTCTTTCTGGGCTTGAAATAATTACTCAAAACTTAGCTTAAAATCTCTCTTAGAAATCGGTGTTTCCTCTCTTCTTTAAATGTGAAAACATTTACTCTTTGGGAATGCTTAGTTCCCATATACTCTTTTTGAAGAAATGAACTTCATTTGTTATTCTTACTTAACTCAAAACTCAAGTCTTAAAACAAAGTTAAAACGTTTGCGAAAGACTTTTGAAATGACTCTAAGAACTCTCTAGACTTGGCTCTTAACTTTCCTTGAATTTGAATTTATGAATTCAAGGATTGAGATTTGTGATAGGAAAGATCTCATGATGTTTAGGAGTGCTTTTACATAGTCAAACATGAGAAACGATCAAGATATCGCTGTCTGGAAGCAAGTCCGCGACGCAAAGATGTATTTAAATACTTGATCGCGAAATAAATTTTGAAACAGAGTAGTTCGCGTCTTCTCCGCGATGCGGAGATGATTTTTGTGCATTGGGGGAGCAAGTCCACGATGCGGACTTTTGTGCCAAAACCTGCTTGACTTTTTTCCTTCTTCATTTTCTCACCCCAATTCGCCTAAATTTGATTCTTTTTCTCAATCCCTCTTTAAATTCAATTACCCAGTATATATTCACAAGAATCTAACTCAAAACAACACTTAAATCGACACGATTCCATCAAGAACTCCACAATCCCATCAAATCTCAAAAACTAAAGCAAACTTCAAAAACATCATACTTTCAACTTTCTAGAAATGAATTTCGCTGAAACAAACATAATTGGTGCGTGGGTGAACGAACCCAACGCTATGACAGTCTCACATACCTCTTTAGGGATCAACCCTTGTCGAAACGACTTCAATTCAGCAAGAAATCTCCAAGAACGCCTTAACTTGTATCCTCTTTTCTCTTCTCTCAAAGCCCTAGCATATTTCTTTATTGTGTAAACTGAACTAACTCAGTTTAGACCCCAAATAACTTACTAAAAACGAAATTAATTAATTGGGTAAGGAAAAGACCAAAATACCCTTCAAAACTCCAATTTTGACTTTCTTTATCTAAACAGCCCAACTTCGAATTGGCATATCTCACTCATACGAACTCGAAATTGAGAAAACTTGGCTGCGTTGAAAAGATAATTCCAAGATTTTTCCTAAGATATCCGGAATCACCCCTAACTCATCCTGAGCTAGTAGTTATGGTCTTTTGAAGTTGACCCAAAACTCAAACTTAACTTAATTTTGTCAAATTTCCAAATTTTCATTCTTTCCAAAAATGACTCTTTCTAGTTCTTTCAAATAGTGAGATGTTACAATATATCCCCCTTGGAACATTCGTCCTCGAATGAGATTACTCTTAATTGGTTAAGGGTGTAACATCTAACATTCAACTAAAACGCCCAACAAGCAATGCAAATACAACATGCCAACTTATAAACTAAAGAGTACTAAGGAGAGAATTAGTACCTTGGTATGGAATTTATCCGATTTCAAAGAGATGTGGATATCTATTCTTTATATCCTCCTCAGCTTCCCAAGTGGCTTCCTCAACAAACTGATTTCTCCACAGAACTTTTGACTGATGCTACATCATTTGTTCTCAACTTGCGAACTTGGCGGTCTAGAATCTGGACAGGGATCTCCTCATAGGACAAGTTGTCCTTAATTCTAATATCTTCAGTAGGTATGATAAGTGAAGGATCTCACATGCACTTCTTCAACATAGAGACATGAAATACCGGATGAACTGTTGTTAACTCTTGGGGTAGCTCTAACTCAAAAGCTATATTACCAACCCTTTTGGATATTCTGTAAGGACCAATATACCGGGGAATAAGCTTCCCCTTCTTACTAAATCTCATAACACCCTTCATGGGTGAAACTTTCAAGTATACCCAATCATCTACTTCAAACTCTAACTCCCTTCTTCTAACATCAGTGTAGGATTTCTGACGACTCTGCGCTGTTTTCAATCTCTCTTGGATGACTTTCACTTTATCCATAGCTTGATGAACTGAGCTTGGTCCTATCAACCCAGCTTCACCAACTTCAAACCATTCAATTGGAGATCTGCATCTTCTCCCACAAAGAGCTTCATAAGGAGCTATCTAGATGCTAGAGTGGTAATTATTGTTGTAAGTGAACTCAATGAGAGGTAAGTGATCCTTCCTATTCCCTTTGAAATCAATCACGCATGCCCTCAACATATCTTCTAAATTCTAAATAGTGCGCTCTGCTTAACCATTTGTCTGAGAATGAAAAGCAATACTTAAGTTCACCTTAGAACTCAAGCCTTTCTGAAAAGATTTCTAGAACTGTGCAGTAAATTGCGCACCTCTATTTGAAATAATTGAAGTTGGCACCCCATGAAGTTTAACTACCTCTTGAATATACAACTTAGCATAATCCTTAGTTGTATGGGTAGTCTTTACTGGCAAAAAGTGGGCTGATTTGGTCATTCAATCAACAATCACCCAAATAGAATCATGCTGCCTAAGAGACCTTGGCAAACCTGTGATTGAAGCCCATATTGATTATCTCCCACTTCCATTCCGGAAGTTTTATATTCTGAGCCATACTATTGGGCCTGTGATGCTCTACTTTAACTTGTTGGCAATTCAGACACTTAGCAACAAATTCTGCAATGCCCTTCTTCATACTACTCTACTAATAAACCTCTCTCAAGTCACGATACATCTTTGTGGAACCCGGATGAATAGAATATCTGGAGCTATGAGCTTCCTCCATTATTTTCTCCTGAAGTTCATCCACCCTTGGTACACACAACCTACCTTGATACCTCAATACACCATCTCCCTCTTGTTCAAAAGCCACTACTTTTTGCTTATGAGCATTTGCCTTCAATTGAAGAAAAATAGGATCTTGGTCTTGCTTCTCTTTAACTTCAGACACTAAAAATGATTCAGCCCCATTCATCACCGCTACTCCTCCTTCTGTGCAATCCATTAGTCAAACTCCCAATCGTGCAAGTTTGTGCATATTTGTTGCTAGTTCTTTCTTATCTTCCTCAAAATGGGTGGTACTACCCATAGACAACCTACTCAATGCATCAGCAACAACATTAGCATTACCTGGGTGATAAAGAATACTCATGTCATAATCCTTCAGTAATTCTAACCAGCTCCTTTGTCTGAGATTAAGCTCTTTCTGAGTAAACACATAATGAAGACTATTGTAATCGGTGAACACATCCACATGAACACCATAAAGATAATGGCACCATATTTTCAAAGCAAATACTACGGCAGCCAACTCTAGATCATGGGTTGGGTAATTTTTCTCATGAACTTTCAACTGTCTGGAGGCATAAGCTATAACCTTGCCATTCTGCATCAACACATAACCCAAACCAACTCTAGACGCATCACAATAAACAACAAAGTCTTGTGTGCCTTCTGGTAAGGCCAATATTGGGGCAACAGTCAACCTCTTTTTCAATTCCTGAAAGCTTTTCTCCCAAGCTTCAGACCATTGAAATTTAACTATTTTCTGAGTTAACTTGGTCAAAGGGGATTAAATAGACGAGAACTCCTCTACTAACCTTCTATAATAGCCAGCCAAACCCAAGAAACTCCTAATGTCAGTTGAAAATGTGGGTCTAGGCCAATTCTGTACTGCCTCTATTTTCTGAGTATCAACTTTAATTCCCTCTCCAGACACAGTGTGGCCTAATAATGCCACAACCACAAGCCAAAATTCACACTTAGAGAACTTGGCATACAACTATTTATCCTTTAGAGTTTGGAGAACTGTTCTGAGATGACTAGCATGATCTTTTTCATTCCTCGAATAGATTAGTTTGTCATCAATGAATACAATAACAAACCTATCTAAATAAGATTTGAATACTCTATTCATAAAGTCCATGAATGTTGCAGGTGCATTGGTCAAACCAAAGGACATAACCAGAAACTTATAATGACCATAACATGTCCTGAATGTTGTCTTTGGAATATCACATTCCCTTACCCTCAACTGATGGTAGCCTAATCTAAGGTCCCTAAAGCTGATCGAAAAGATCATCAATTCTCAGAAGAGGATACTTATTCTTGATGGTAACCTTGTTCAACTGACGGTAATCTATACACATCCTAACGAAACCATCCTTCTTTCTCAAAAATAAGACCGAAGCTCCCCAAGGTGAGACACTTGGTCGAATAAAGCCCTTATCGAGGGGATCTTTGAACTGCTCTTTCAACTCCTTTAACTCTATTGGTGCCATTCTATATGGTGGAATAAATATAGGATGAGTATTAGGAAGAATATCTATACCAAAGTCTATCTCCCTCTCAGGGGGGACTCCGGGTAGATCATCTGGAAAGACTTCTGGAAACTCACTCACAATTGGAACTAATTCTATAAGAGGTATCTAAACACTAGAATCCTTAACTCAGACCAAATAATAGACACAACTCGTGGAAACTAACTTTCTCGCCTTTAGGCACGAAATGAAACGACCCTTAGGCACTGCTGAGCTACTACTCCACTCTATAACTGGCTCATTAGGAATTTGGAACCTAACAAATCGAGTTCTACAATCAATGGAGGCATAACAGGAATGAAGCCAGTTCATACCTAGAATGACATCAAAATCTACCATGTCTAACTGAACTAAATCAACCATGGTGTTCTTGTGATTGATGGAAATGAAATAATCACGATATACTCGCAAAGCTAGAAAAGACTCCCCAACCGGTGTAGAAACACAAAAGGGTTCACAAAGTTTCTCAGGGATAACATCAAAATTATTTGCAACATAAGGAGTCACAAAAGATAAACTTTCTCCTGGTCTAGAAAAGCATAAACATCAAGAGTAAAGACTTTGATCATACCAATGACAACATCTGGAGAATTCTCTTGCTCTTGACGACTAGTGATCGTATAAAGGCGATTTGCCCCTTTGCCACTACCGGAAGTAGCTCCTCTAGGTGCAGCCCTGTCTGGTGGAGCAACTGATGAAGATTGGGTCCTATTTCCCTAATTCCCATTACCTTGGTGGTTCTTAGGGCACTCTTTCATGAAGTGACCCTCTTGTCCACACTTGAAACAACCTGTGGAGCCATCGCTACACTTAACTGGGTAAGTGCTCCACACTTAGCACATGCAAGAGACCAGTTACCTCCTTGTGCCACACTACCCTGAGACTGTGCAGGTCTAGCTCTGAAGTTCTGCGAATTCTAACCATTATACTCACCCTTGTTGTAGGCGCACTAGCAGATGATAGAGTAGGTCCCTTTTGCTTTTGCTGAAAGGACGAACGGTTCACATTATTTCTCTGCTGCCCGGACTCATTACCTGTCTTTGCTTTCTTGTTTCTAAACTCTTCGCTATCCATCAGCTTCTCTTCCTCAACTTGTTGCACATAGACCATCAACATTGCTATAACCATGTCTCCAATTAGCATGGTTGCCTTGCCCTATTTGTTTGACAAACGGGATAACCCAGTAACATAAAGACTCATCCTGCTTCTTATATCCGCAACCATCTCCGGAGCATATCGGGAAAGTTGGGTGAACTTCAAGATGTACTCATGAACACTTAGTGAATCCGACTTAAGGGTGAGAAACTCTCAGACCTTGGCCTCTTTCATTTCTCGGGGATAGAAACTCCCCAAGAAGGCCTCCTCAAAACAAGCCCAACTAGCAGGTGGTGCTCCCTCAGCTCTACCCTTCTTCCACTAGTCAAACCAAGTCCTAGCAACATTCTTCAGTTGATATGCAGCTAGTTCTACTTGCTCAGCATCGGCAACGTGCATAACTTCAAATACCTTTTGCAGTTACTCAATAAAGTTCTCTGGATCCTCAGTAGTGCTTGAACCAGTGAAACTTGGAGGATTCATCCTCAAGAATTCTCGGATCCTCGAAGTATCAGCCATTTCATGTCTAGCTCCTCTTTGTTGCCCAACCTAGTTAGTCACAGCTTGGCTCAACATCAGAATCGCTTCTCTGAAGTCAGCATTCGTGACTTCTCCTTGTGTTTGCACTTCAGGTGCATTAGGTACCCCTTGCTCCTCAACATTACGCCTACCAGGTTGACCTCTGACAGCTCTTCGTGGAGGCATGATTAACTGAAAAACATGTGCAAGCATGAGTTAGAAAGAGTCTTAATAGAGATTAACTCTATCGCACGAAATGAGTATGAAAGAAGTGAGGTAATTTCCTAAATGTCGCAGCCTCCTAATTATAGATGTGGCGCGATTCACACCGATAACTAGAAATCTACTGACACAGCTTCATAGACTCCCTAGGATTCTTAAACTCTGTGCTCTGATACCAAGTTTGTCACACCTCGAGTCTACAGCCTGGGAGGGACTGGCACTCGAGACATATTGCTGGCCCCAAGCGAACCCTTGGCCTGGCTCACTTACTCAGCGAAAGACTTAAAAATAAGAAATAGTCTAAAAAAGAACTTATGAATTAATCTTAGAATTTCTTTAAGGAAAACATTCAAACATGCCAAAATGGATACTCAAGTCTCATAGCAAAACATCTGATATACAAGACTAAAGAACTATAACTACTCGTCTTTAAATCCTCTAAAAACAAAGAGGGGTATCGGGACAAGACTCCCGATCATCCTAACAACTGAAATACTAGAAAGCAATGTAAAAGGGGTCCTCCGAAAAGCAAGGAGGCTCACCAACTGACTCTGGGCTCAATTGGATCAACGAGGCGCTGAATGTTGATCCTGGTTACCTGTGTCTGCATCATTAAAATATGCAAGCCAAATGGCATCAATACATTGAATGTACGAGTATGTGAGGGGAGTACTGAACATAACTTAAGCTTGAAAGGAATCTGAAAGAAAAACTTACCTTGGCTTTACTCAACTCATGAATAACTTACTCAAATGCAAAGTAAACAACAATAATGGTGCAGTTATACAAAGCATTTAAAACAGTAGGTAGCAATTCAATTTGTTAAAGAAATGCAATAACAACTCAATCTATTAATATAATAAAGTAATATAATTACTGTGGGAGTTTCTCTAACTGACAACCACCACTATGAGCCTGAGTGGTTATACAACGGCTTGCCCACGTTGCCAAAACTGTCCTATACTTTGCCGTCATATAGAACGTGTTAACTAAGTGGATCCACTAGTCTACGCTTAAAAGCACTAAGGAATCATCAAAGAAGTAATTAACACCCCTAGTGATGTAGTCTAAGAGTACAAGCCAGACATAATAATGAAAAGACAAAGCTCCCACCACGCGGAAGGAAAAATATAAACTGCTGAAGATTTTTCTTCATTTTCAACTAATGAAATATCATCAACCCTTCATCCAGACTATGCCAAAACGGCATAGCAAGAGTAGTATCAGTACAAAACTACACATTATGCTAGGCATCATCGGTCAACCTGACGCCCACCGCATATTATAAAATTCAACTAGCAAGAACATGCAATAAAACCACTCGCTTCTCCACTTTTACCTTTTCTTCAATACCTCAGAATTACACTAGTATCCTTACCACCAACCACCATCTCAGTCCACCTACTTACTAGGCTCTTGATCATAGTCTAAACGTTCTAACTCATAGAAGAGTCTGCCATGCTTCTACCAACATTCCGACTAACCACACACGACATATCCTTGCCTTCTCTTCATCTTACCCAATCCCTTCCACATGACACCTTTTATCAAAGTTTCCCAACTACCAACCACGAATTCCTTTCTTTTACAGTGGAAACTACCTAAATATTTTCATCATGTACACTACCCCCACCTCTCACCCTTGCAAAGCACGGACATCCTTTTCTTTTAAACATTAACAACTCTTGAACCCTTGGCCCTTCTCGGTTCATCCAATAACGATATACACAATAGGTTAAATCAACATAGTAGAACAAATATATATGGTCATCATAATAATTTAACCCTTCAGGAGACATACCACATCAATTATCACTTAATAACAACGTACAACTTCACAAATTCAAGATATACAATTATGTCAAGTCATTGGTCCTATCATAGAACCCGTACCCGAACTGTTAGTGTACCAATACGTGGTACCCGCTCCAAGTTAGTGTGATCATGACATTTGTTCCAATATTTATGTCGGTACATGGAAATTGATACCATGTTATGGCGGAACGTGGCAACCGATCCCAGTTAGTGTGTCGGAATGCAACACCCGATCCATTCAACAGGCCACAAACACAATGCATATTCTCACATTCATACAATCAAGTCATGATTCATGGCATACCTTATTCGATTATCCTCATATACAATTATTGTGATCAATAAGGCAACATTCACATACATACATGCATTATAACGAAACAATTACTAACACACGTCACACTAATATGGAATCACAACCATCACAATGAAACATTCAGCAACGTACATTACAAAAACAATAACTCGACCATTTCTAGCCCTAGTTCATCGTCTAAGGCTTCTTCCTATGATTTAAGTCATCTTCTACTCGGTGCACAAAGTCATACGCATAATCCCTACTATTGAATAACTTTATACTACGCAGTGAGCACAGATTTGTAACTACTCATATAATAAACCTAGCCTACTTAGGCACCAAACTGCTACACGGAATTATGGCTTTGATTCTTATTTCCAGACTTCGTGACGGTGGATTTTTAACCAAGAATTTGCAAGTTATCCACCTTCTTATGCTAGAAATCTCCTTCTCCTTCCTTCCCAAGCTTAGAGCAGCTTTTGAGGGTTTCTAGGGTGATTTACGTCTAAATTAGGTGTTTTTGGAAGAAGGGGAGAGTTATTTACATTATGCCTCGCCTATACTGCTCTGGCGGCTACTTACCCCTTTGTGGCGCTGCTGCTCTAGCGGCATCTAGCCTGTTTGGCGGGACAGTGACCCCTATATTTTCTTGAAGTTTTGCTTTTCCTAACTAACGACGGTTCGAGTCGTTACAATAGATACCAATTTACCCCTCGTTCATCCCCGAACAACTAGTGAATGGATCACTATGCGTTCTATTCTGGAGAACTTTTTAACCAACAAATTGGGTCATAACAGGACCACGATGAGTGGTGACTTTAAAAATTTTGAAACCCGAATATGCTATACTCAAGGGATGGTTATGAATCTAAGGCAACACAGAAAGAAGCAATGGCGTCCAATTTGCTCAGCCTGACCTCGCCAGGGCGACAACCCTTCCGCTAAGGCGGGGCTGCTGTGGCCAGAGATCTCTCGCTGCAACAGGAGATCGAAACCAGTAAAAGGGGGAATGGTTTCCTCATTTCTCCCTTTTCCTTGCTCAACTCTCCCAAACTCTCTCGATTTACTTGCTTCTAATGTAAAATTCTTGTTCATTACGCTCTTTACTTCAATACTTGATTAACAACGATTGCATGCTAATACATAATTGATTAGAAATGGTTTTTTGGGTAATTATTCTTAAAGTTGAACATAGGTTGCTAGTTGATATGAAAATGTAGCATGGATACTTCCCTTACGTCCCCAACGTCTCCACAACGTCCTGGGCATAAGGATTTCGTAAAAATATAGTCAAATCAGAACCAAAATAGGTGGAGGAAGTTGAAAAGTCTCTTGATGAAAAACTTGGATTCAGACACTATTTAGGGGTTATTTTGCTAAAATGATTGCATATATATAGGTTCTAGGATGCTTTATAGACTCTGATATTCTGAAATTCTATTGAAAATGAGGGTTTTTGGGATGAAGAGGCGCCATGGTCACACTTGGAATTCGTCCCAGATGAAGGCCGCTCTAGCGACCTTCATCGCGCTCTAGTGGCCTCCCTCATCCCGCTGTGGTGGGATTTAGGCCGCTGTGGCAAGACTCTGTAGGGCAGTAGCCCCTTGACACTTCGAGTAGAAATTTTTCTCTTCCCTTTTGAACCCTAAAATTGCCTAATCCTATCGTGTTCTAACATGTATATTTCATAACTTGCAGGTTTATCTAGATGGCGGGTCTTAACGAGAAAAACTTTCCCTTTGTCTAGTTCCCCGATGATACTAGTCGATAAAGGTATCACGACTACCGAAACAATAGGTTTACCTACGAGTGGGGTTTTGTCTTGCTTAAGCTAGAGGAGAAGGCTCCTGCCTTCTATGCTCGTCTCATGGAGTTTGGGTGGGTTCCATTGACAGAGGCTCTCTAGATGCACGTTCCACTTGGGTGAGGGAGTTCTATGCTATCCTCTCTACTGTCCACTGGGATGACCCTATCAGCTGCATTAGGGGAGTTAACATCCCCCTAAACGCCACAACCATCAATGAAGCACTAGAGGTGCCTGATGTCTCAAATGCAGAGTACGAGGCCAAGATAAGCGAGATGGATTTGGGATGGCCGAGGAACATACTGGTGGAGCCTGCACATCGAGATAGAGTTTGGCCTACTACAGAGGGCATCATTAGCGCGGACTGGTCATCGAATGCTAAGAGGTGGCTGCACTTGGATAATCGGAGGATCCACCTTTTGGGCAATCGCACCGACGTGACATATCCTCAGGCCTTGGTGGTGGCGTGCGCTATACAGGGTATCAACCTTAATGTGGGGGCACAGATTATCTCTGAATGGAAGATGTTCTATCGGGGCAACAAGAAAGCCTTCTTCCTACTGGGACTGGTGACCGCACTGTGAAAGCGGGCAGGGGTTCCCCTTTTAGACACTGATGAGGTACTTCCTTCGGATCCCCCCCCCCTTCACTCTCTTTTGGTTAGACCGGTTTGTACTTCTAGGAGCAAGAGGAGGAGGACAGGTAGGGCCAGCGGCAGTCAGGCGGCTGCGGAAGCGGAGGATGAGGGAGGAGACAATAGTGCAGGTGACGACACTCTTCCCACCGGGACCCAGCCCCCACTTTCTAGTTCTCGTGTGGAGAAGGACCTGGCGGCCACCGCTGGAAATTTTGGGGCTCCCCGGCAAGTACCTTAACTTCGGTTCCACCCGCCACCGCCCTCGAATAGGATATGCTCCGCCACTAACTGCGATGGGAGAAGAAGAAGAAAAACGTAGAGAGGGATCGTCTGATGGCCCGGATGTGGAAGACACCGAAGGTTATCCTTTCTTGTGTTGCCCCAGCAGTAGCTCCCCACACTTAGGCTAGAGGGTTTCACGGAGTTTCCTTGGTTGAATGACGCTTGGGCTGGCGAGACAACACTCAAGGATATGGGGTCCGACAGTGACAGTTCTCATTCCCAAGGTTACTAATCTGATTTCTACCCCCTTGGGCATGTATTTGAACAATACTTTATTTTATCTTATCGTTTTTCCTAAATTTTTGTACGCACATGGATATGGTTTCTAGCCATTTTTCCCCCGTTAATATTAAATGCTAAGGTTTAAAGCTTATTGTTCTATTGTTGAATACTGATTGAATCGTCGGGATTAATTCGGATACAATTCGGGGTCCGTATTTGTGACTAGGAAAATAGGGAAGATAGGGCAGAGGTTCTCTTTCACTCTATCCCGCTCTGGCGGAAGGAATCCCGTACTGGTGGCCTCGTCTTGGCGAGAAAAATCCCGCCCTAGCGGCCTCAACAGAAATAGAACCCCTGCCAACAAATTTTCTGGGGTTCTTTTCCTTTCTAAATTCCCTAAAGGTTCCTAGCTATAACACAAGCATTTTTAGAGTTATCCCCTTAGCTAGGATAATCGATGTCTATTCCGAGTCAATCTCAACAATACACAATCCAATTCATTCTCCTTAATTTAACACAACCCACAGATCCCCAGGCTATACCCATACAATCACACGGTTATTACTCAATCGCAAGACACACCCAATATTTCTTACGAATCACCTCGTAAATTATCTAGACCCTTGCATCGAACTTAGTCATGACCTTCTTTTCACAACAAGTTTCACGATACTCAAGCATTTACAACTTGAATAATTTCAACAATTCGGCCAGCACATCGCACATATCAAAGTTTAGACACACATTTATTGTGCATATAATTGTATCATCACATCCAAGCAACTACAACTTCCACATTCACAGTTAATTCATATAACAAGAAGCACGCATTCACAGTTTCAAAGATACAATTCACAGATAAATCCAAATTATTAGTCAGTTCGCTCCATGGATGACCATTTCTGGTCATCCATACAATTATGCAACCTCTAGGGCCATATGCCAATTGGAACCTTCTCAGTTCCAATTTACCTTACTTGTGTTCCTCCAGTCATGACCACGACGTCCGGTCACTTTGTTGAGATACCAATTGGACTCAACTCATACCACAAGCGACACTCACACGAAAGGAGAGAAAAAGGTGGAACAACTTCCTATAATGCTTCCTAGCTCCCTGAAGATTAGATGTGCACATCAATACACCAATCCGCGGGAGTCTAGTCTATATTTTACTCTTGTACTAGGAGATCAGTAACATGTGGGCTATGATACCAATTTGTCACGACCCAACCCACTGGGCCGTGCGGACACCTACTCTAACACCTAAGTAGGAGAATCCTCATATCCCAATAGTTAAAACATAGGGAAAATTAAAGAAAACAAAGATAAATGAATGAACCTGATTTTATAAATAAGAACTTTTACGCAACTAGGGTTAAGACATGAAAAGTAATTAACACCCCAATTATCTAGTCTACACAGGTACAAGAGTTACTAAGAGTACAAGCTAGACATAATAAAGAAAAGACACAGATTCCACTATGCGGAAGGAAAAAATAGAAGCTGCTGGAGATTTTCTTTGTCTTCACCTAATGAAACATCACCGACCCTGCATCCGGACTATGACAAAACGGCATAGCAAGAGTGGTATCAGTACAAAACCACACTGTAACAACCCAAAAGACTAGTAGGTGGAACTAGAGCCTTACGAGTGTGTTGTTGAGTTTGATGTGGGGTTTTAGGTTGTATATTGACTTCCCGAACTTAGGTTGAGGGGTTTAGAGGTTAAACATCAAGGTACGACCCCCCAAGGATCAACCAAGGGTCTTTGAGGAGGACCCTAAAGCCTAACCCCCAAGACCCCTAAACCTGCCAAAACTGCCCAAAAGAGGGCCACCTACGGATGGCACCTATGACCAGTAAGTGGACCCACGCCCCGTAGATGGGAGTCGTGGGTCAGGCCCTCAAAGTAGGATGAAGACCACCCACCTATGGACTTGCAGGACAGGGCGTAGACCCACCTACGGTCTGTAGGCCTTGGGCGTAGGTGGTGCCTGCAACTTCCTGCCCAATCTCGACCATGACTTAGATAATTTAGGTAATTCATTTTTAATTAGTTTTAAGTAGGGGTTGTTTAATATAGTATTTATACATATATATATAAAGTATTTTAAGTCATTAAACAGCCTATTAACTCATTATATCTCAAGACCCCAAATCATAACCACCTCCTTCTCCAAAAATTCTCTCTTTAAAACTCCATTGAAGAGCAAGAACAAGGTCAAGCTAGGGGTTCAAGGAGCAGCCTTTCTTCTTCAATTTCTAGTGGAAATCATCCTAAGGTATGGAAGTTTTCATCCTTGGGTAGCTATCATCCAAGGAGTCCCTTCAAAAGCTTTTATCTCTAATCTAGAAATCTCAAAAGGCTAGGGTTTCAACTCAACCCCATGGATTCCTTTCAAAGTTTCTTTTAAAGGTTGAAATTATGTTTGTTTATGAATGTATTACTGATTTTATATGATTTAAACTTGAATTCTTCAAGAATCCATGAGTTCCCCAATCCTAGCTATGGTTCTTCTTTAATTTACATTATGAATGTTGTTGCAAGTTGGTCCAATTGATTGGATGTCAGTAGATTATGATGAGATTGCATTATTTTAGTATGATTCTACATGTATACTTGATTAACTTAAGATCCTATGATAAAATTGATATAGTCTAGGGTTATGTCATGAAAGAGGCAAATTGAGGGTTTAGATATGACCTTCTAAGAATGATGAACTTCTTGATGAACTTCTTGATGAATTGACTTAGATTAGATCATCTAGACATGAATTGTTTATGATTAAAGATTGGGGAAATAAACTAATTGATTAGGGTTTATATGATGGGTCATGCTTGTGTAGGATTGAGATTTAGTTTATATGTTTCCTATATGACTATAATTGATCAAGAATGAGGCATGTGGTTAGGTTACCTTAAGAATTAGGTATATATGATGATCATGTGAGGCATTGCTTGAGAGTAAGGCTTGTAGTATAAATATGACTCCTAAGGCTTTAAGGGAAAGAGCTAATATGATTAAGTTAAGAATGTTAAGGCTTAGAGAAGGAAGCCATTATGTAGGTTAAATGGTAGATGGAATTGTTGTGAAAGGACTTCATCTACATGACCTCTAATATGAGTATATGAGTCTATGCATGGATGAATATTGCACTTGAGTTATGACTATATCTATGTCTCATGTGGTGAATGTTAGATATATTGACTTAACATGGTCATTTAATGCAAGATATAAGGGGTATGTATGATTATTATATTATGTGCATGTCTTATGAATACTTTGAGGGTGAAGTGTTTATGATGATAATGTTGTTGTTGTGTCATTGAAAGGACAATCACACACACACCATGCATGAATATGACTATGATGTGACTAAGGTCTTGATTGTGGTTCATGGCCCTTGGAGGGAAAAGTTATGAGGGTTTGTACATCTTTATGAGAATTATGTATAAGCTTATGATTCACTTAGAAGATGAAGATCTTATGATTATTGTGTAATTATGGTATTGTTGAAAGGTTATTCTCCCCATACCCTTACATTTTTTTATGCATTAACTATTATGATTATGATGAACTTGCTGTGTTGAATGAAAGGCTATTCTCATGAACACACTATGAATATGATGTGAAAGGTTTTACACACATGTTGATGATTCTAAGGTTGAAAGGCCATTTTCACGTAATGAATCTATGAGCTATGTCATGATGTTGTATTGGATTTTGTGTTAAGCCACCCTTCCATAAACATAAACTTAAGTAAAGACTTAATATGACTTTTAAAGGGAATTATGCTTAGCACCGAGTGGATATGAAAATGAGATGGAAGCTTCTATGTTAGAAAGTCCGGCTTCCCAATGTAAGTTATCTCATGAGATGGAAACCTTTTACGCTAGTAGTCCGGGTTTCTAGTAGCAATCTCTCTATCCCATAACTATGTGCCCACATAGGT
Organism: Solanum acaule; assembly: GCA_036250505.1. NCBI lineage: Eukaryota > Viridiplantae > Streptophyta > Magnoliopsida > Solanales > Solanaceae > Solanum > Solanum acaule. The sequence goes on from JAJOOR010000046.1 coordinate 44,691, forward strand.
CTTTAGCTAGTGGATCCACCTAAAAGCTAAAATGTTCGTTTTACCTTAGGCAAGTAGGACACCTCTTTTCGGTGTGGGGGTAGAACACCGGATTCCATGTAGCTCACAGGGTCTATGGTAAGGACATGAGTATGTACTATGGTTCCTCAAGAGGTTCTACTTAGTATAAATGGGGGTATGGGACTTTATTCATACATTGCACAAGTAGGCTTTGAAATTGGGCATGGTATGTCTCTTTTATGATATGATGATTATGAGTTAAATGTATGCTTTATATGAATTATGAACATGGACTATACTTATGACTTCCTAATGAGCTTAACATAGTGTGTGTGGAGGTATGGGACTTCACTTATACATTGCACAAGTAGACTTGCAAAGGGGTTATGGTGCGGTTTCCTTATGTTATGAAGATATATGAATTTATGTATGCATGATATGGATTGTCTATGAGTGTTGGCTATGGATAAGGTCAAGGTATGTTATGCATGATTATGGTGGCCTAGAAGTGATACTTAGTGTAGATAGGATTATGCGATCCTATCTATGCATTGCACAAGTATAGCTTAGGGTTGCTTATGTGGTAGTTCTATTATGATGAGATTATCTTGGTATTTTACTATGTGTATGAACTATGTCTTGTGAAGATTGGGATATGTATTATGCTTATGTTGGAGACTATGATTGTTATTATGATGATATCCTTTATGCTATGATGAATTGTACATGGGTTGTTTTATGAGCCACATTCTCCAACTATTTCAAAGATGATGTTCACAAGTGGCATATAGCATGGTTTCAAATAAAATGTCCCTTTTATGCATGTTTTAAGGATTTTTATGCATGGCTTCCATACTTTGTACTATTTGTGCTAACCCCATATTTCTACATTTTCTATAAGTGTAGGGTTTGGAGATATTGGATTCCATCCTCGTGGCTAGGACCCTAGTAGATCAAGAAGAAGAAGATTGGTGAGTCCTCATAGTATTCGAGGGCATGAACATGTGTCCTTTATGTCTTTCTTTTACGTTTTAGACTTTTTGTAAGGGATGTGTCCCTAAGATTGTATTCAAGAGTTTTAATCCAAGTGTTATAGATGGTTTGAGACATTGTGTTATAGACTCTCTCTCATTTTATAAAGGACTTCGATTATAAAGAAAAGTTTTAAATTCCGCACTATCTTCATATGTTCTTATGTCTATGATTATACTAAGGGATTGTATGAGACCCCTTCGGGGTTGAGTACGCCGTGTTACGTCTAGGGGTACCCCTGGGTCGTGACACACACGTACTGCTGGGCATCATCGGTCAACCCGATGCCCACCGCATAATATAAGAATTCAACTAGCAAGAACATGAAATAAAACCACTCGCTTCTCCACCTTTACCCTTTCTCGAATACCTCAGAGTTACACTAGTACCCTTACCATCAACCACTATCTCAGTCCACCTACTTACTAGGTTCTTGATCATAGTCTAATCGTTCTAACTCATAGAAGAGTCTGCCACGCTTCTACCAACATTCCGACTAACCATACACGACATACCCTTGCCTTCTCTTCATCTTACCCAGTCCCTGCCACATGACACCTTTTATCAAGGCTTACCAACTACCAACCACGAATTCCTTTCTTACATAGTGGAAACTACCTATGTATTTTCATCACGTACACTAACCCCATATATCACCCTTGCAACGCACGGACAGCCTTTTCTCTTAAACATTAACGGCTCTTGAACCCTTGGCCCTACCCGATTTATCCAACAACGAGATACACAACGGGTTAAATCAACATAGTAGAACAAACATATATGGTCATCATAATCATTTAACCCTTCAGAAGAAATACCACATCAATTATCACTTAATAACAACATACAAATTTACAAATTCAAGATATACATTTATGTCAAGTTATTGGTCCTCTCATGTAACCTACACCCAAACTGTTAGTGTACTGATACGTGGTACCTGCTCCAAGTTAGCATGTTGGATCGTGACACATGTTCTGATAATTATGCCAATACGTGGCAACTTATTCCATGTTATGCCGGAATGTGGCAACCAATCCCAGTTAGTGTGTCGGAATGCAACACCCGATCGATTCAACAAGCCACAATCACAATCACAAAGAATATTCTCACATTCATACAATCAAGTCATGATTCATGGCATACCTCATTCGATTATCCTCATATACGATTAGTGTGATCAATATTGCAACATTCGCATACATACATGCATTATAACGAAACAATTACTAACACACATCACACTAATATGGAATCACAACCATCACAATGAAACATTCAACAACATACATTACCAAAACAATAACTCGACCATACCTAGCCCTAGTTCATTGTCTAAGGCTTCTTCCTATGATTTAAGTTATCTTCTACTCGGTGCAGAAAGGCATACGCATAATCCCTACTATTGAATAACTTTATACTACGCAGTGAGCACAAATTTGTAACTACTTATATAATAAACCTAGCCTACTTGGGCCCCAAGCTGCTGCACGGAATTATGGCTTCAATTCTCATTTCCGGACTTTGTGATGGTGGATTTGACAAATAATTCGCAAGCTATCGATCTCCTTACGCTAAAATTCTCCTTCTCCTTCCTTACCAAGCTTAGAGCAACTTTTTGAGGGTTTCTAGGGTGATTTACGTCTAAATTAGCATTTTTGGAAGAAGGTGAAAATAAGTTTTCACGTTATTTACATTTTTCCTTGCCTATCCCGCTCTAGAGGCTACTTACCCCTATGTGGCGTTGTCGCTCTAGCGGCATCTAGCCCACCCTGGCGGGACAGTGGCCCCAGCATTTTCCCAAAGTTTTGCTTTTCCTAACTAACGACGGTTCTGGTCGTTACAAGAAGGAAAAGAAATAGAAACAAATAATTATAATGAGCTATAAAATTGAGAAATATTAAAGTACAACTCACAAGACTATAGAACCCCATCAACTAGGGACCTGGTCTTTAACTAACCACTGCTTTGGAAACGCACACGCGAAGAAGATAGAAAGATAACCTATGACACTAGAGAATTACATTATTTTTCCGCCTGTAATTGTGAACAAGAGAAATAAAAATCAAAGGATTTCAATTCTCGAACTCAATCGAGAGTCTTTAAACTTGAAGAGTGTTGTTTGGTTGATTTGATGTTGTAGTTCAGGATTCAAGTAATTCTTCCAATCACCAACCATCCCCTTTAGCAAATTCAATAACTACCATTCCGAACTCCATAAATTACATACCCATTTTTATTCACTTCCAAGTTCCTCAATCTCTCCAAACTACACCTCCACACAACTTTCTCCAAATCCTCTTCCTTCTCAAATGGTTTCCCAAGAAACAAACCCAATTTCTTCACCTACTCCTTCGGGTCCTTTATTATCTCTTCGTATTTCAAAAACAGTATCATCTCAGGCCTCTTCTATTAATCACATGTTGTGTAGTTTCTAAAGTTTTATTCACTTATTTAATAGAAATGTCTTTACTTTTGATTGTTGTAGTTGTTATAATTTCTTCGATTCTCATATCCAAAGCTTTTTTAAAGGTTATTCATGGCTGAAATGTGTGCTAGTAGGATGCATAATACATGTACATATGATAAAGAATTTTCAATTAAAATGGATGCATGCATATGTAATGTATCGATATTATATAAATAGTGTATAACTGAATATATATCATGTATAATGATGTATCGCAGATGTATATACTTCTATGTACAATGTTTACACAATATTTATACATTATAGGAGTTCATATTCCTCAAAGAAATAATTTTATCTTTTCAATTCAAACCAACACAAACCTCCTCTAAATAGTTCCAAATTTTAGATATAAGCTTCTCTAGATATTTTCAAGCAGTTTGATATATTATTCACTCGAAAAGATTCACATTTATGACATGTCAAATTTAATTCTCGACATAACCCACAATTTTAATGATACAGATCTTGACAGTTGAGGAACTCGATCCTAATAAAGCATTCAGTAATCCTTCTACTTCTTTCTCTAAAGTCTCAAGTACATCCATAAATTTGAATGTCACGATCCAAATTACGGGATTGTACAGGCACCTATTCTAATTTAATTAGATAGGTGAATTTTCACCAACTTTCCTCATTTAATATAAAAAATATTCTAAATAAAAGTATTTGCATTGATAAGGTAAAATGAAATAAGAAAATTCCTTTCAAACTTTACAAAATATTCAACAACTCCTCGCGATCTAGTATAGATAGGTACAAGATCTTATAATAGAGTACATACATAATACAAAATAAATACACAAGAGAGAGACACAACTTTCACTTGAGAGGTGGTCTTCTCTAATTTTTCGATTAGCTTTTCATCTCTTTTCCGATGGTTGGCGTTCTAACCATGTAAATTTTGTATGCCTTTTCGTTATCTGTGTCAAATATGTCTTTCCTTTTTCTAACTTGAATTCCTTTCTTTTATTGAAAAATGGACTTAGGATAGGCTCTTTTAGTTGATACTGCTTTTGTAATTTCGTAGAAAGCAGGTCCGTTTCGTACATTTCTCTATTTTCATATTTCAGAAATTCTTGCATGATCTATATGGTATTGCATCCTTCTACTCCCATCTCAGATGTAGGGAAACTTTATTTTTTTCAGAATTGATTATTCTCTTTTCCATTGATGGTATCGACTAAAAAATTTTAAAGCGTGTTGTATTCTCTTTATCGAGAGCTAAATTTGTAAATAAATTTGCAAACTTATTTCCTTCCCTGAACACATGTTGAATCCCAATTTGTAATTGTTGCATCATATGTCTGATTTGCTCGACTTTTTGTATGATTTTCCGTGGTAGTTTTCAAAATTTATGAGTATGTTCTTGAGAATCATCGAGTATGTCTCTATGTTAACATTAAGAATTCCTTGGCTAAGATAGTATCTCATGGTTTTATGAATTGATGTAGTCTCTTCCACTTGACTTGAAGTTTCTCCCATCTATCTTGCCTTCGTGTATATTTGATCTTCAATGTCATTCCTTAAACAAAAACCATAAGAGCTTAGTCATGGATTTCCTTGTTTTGCTTCATTTGTGTTGATTTTTATTGTACACGTGATTGTTTCTTCCACTTAACCAAACAATGAATATAGTTTAGGCTTATAATTGCTCAAGAATTGTATTAGTGTAGGTTAGTTTGTTGGTTATAAAGTTAACTAGGGATAGTTGAATCTGATCATCTGATTAATTCTCAATTGGACCTGATAAACCATCATTCCATATATAGCATCTAATTAATTCTCAATCTAATCATCTGATTAATTCTGTATTGTGTTTGTTTAAGAGAATAGTTGCAACACAAGGTAAATATTGTTTTGGCACTTGTTCTCTGCAACTGTTTTTTTGTGCAAACCTTTGAATGATTTTTTTTCTTTTTTGAGTACTTGTAGTCTTTGAAAGTTGGCTTTATGTCATAGAAGGTTCTCTTTTATAATTTTGTTATTTTATTTGTTTTTTTTTGTGGTGGTGGGTAGGGTGGAAAAGGGTTGCGGTGGTTGATTAAGTTGTAAGGATAGCTTTTCCTTTCGAGTAATATATATTTAATATCAGGATATATGCTAGTAAGGTCTAGTGTGATGACTTGTCACATCATCACACCACTTAGGCGCCACGTTCCATAAGGTTGTCCATGTGGAAAGCTTAGATTTGAAGAACAATAGTCCTTAGTGGAATATTCTAGAAGTATATGGAGAGTTCCTTGGAAGACCTTAGAATCCCATGGATTTGCATGGAAGGTCCTCAGAATCTTCTAGTTGTGTAGAGTATTCTAGAAAGAGGACTTTTTGTAAACAAGTGGGGATTTGTGTAACAACTATTATTTATCTATTAGTCCTTAGATTAATATTATAAATAGAATGACATTCATTTGTAAAATCCATCAAACAAATCTTCCAAGGAGGTACATAAATTTCTCTATTGTCCAATCGGTATCTTTTATTTAAATAATCCTTGGTTGATGCCCCATACCAAGCATGCTCAACTCTAGGGTTCCTCTAACGCTTGCTACATTCTCCAAATTATTTTGGAAAACTTCAAACCGAGAATTTTACATTGGATCGTTCACATACACTGATGAATTGCAGTGAATGTAGTTAGATTTTCACTTAAAATCACTGCAATTTATTAATGTATGAGAACAGGTCCAATGGAAAAGGCGCGGTTTGAGCTTTTCCAAGAGAATTTGGAGAACGTACGTAATGAGAGATAGATGGAACACTAGAGTTGGCATTCTTGGTACAAGACATCAACCAAGAATGCGAAGAGAATTATGCATCATGGTTTTGAAATGCCTAGTGTTAACACCCAATTTTGACCCTTCTTTCTTCTAATTCATTGTTTTCGAGCTTCTAATATCAAATTATATTTCTTGTCACTACTTTTTTTACTACTGCGATTATATTATTATTGCTATTATCATCTTCATCGCACTTTTATAATATTAATAAAATTACGTATTTTACTATCGCGTTTACACCTCCTTTTCTCAAACAATTAATTGTTGTCGCATTATTTCAAGTTTCGTACTTATTAAATTAATTTTAAGTCTATATTTCATATCTATGGTTTATATTAGCATAAAGTTGTAATATTGATATTTTTATTATGTAAATTATTAGTTTTCATCTCTCACTCTCTCTCTCTCTCTCTCTCTATATATATATATATATATACACACACACACATATATATATATATATACTTGTAAAATGGATGTCCACATACATATATTTTGTGGTAACATATATATACACACTATACACTATGTGTAAGATGAATATACACACAATAAACAAAGTGTTGTAACCTAACCATCCATATGATATATTTGGTGCCCAAAGTTTATATATGGCAAGAAGATATCCATGTATCACACTTGGTGCCCAAGTATGTACAACTATATATACCCCTCTTCTTGTAACAAAAGAAAAGAAAAAATAAGAAAAGAGTAAGTGAAAGAAAAACATTCAATAATAGAGAAAATCTACTATCACTATCACTTTAAGCCTCTCTCTTTCTCTCTTTTTCTTCTTGTCATTTTATGTTACTACACATGCTTTATTATAACACGTTATTAGCTCGAGTCTCTTCATCTAAGAGCATCTCCGGTGATGTTTTAGCCCAAACGTAAATAGTACAGAGTATATTATATTTTGCTATATAAGTCTTCTTATACTTGATAGTCTAAATTTGATGCGTCTAATGTAATTATAGTTAGTGTTACAATGAATTTTTTGAAGGATAATTAGTACGTACTTAATTGATAACCTTGTTGGAAGAATTGAACTGAACGAAATTGTTAGAAGACTAAAAATGCATAACATGATTTTTTAATTTGGTTGATACTTTGTTGTGGTTTTCACCTAGTAATACATAATTGCTTTAAAATGAGATATAGTAAATTTAAGGAATGCATATGAAGATAAAAAAAGTGGATATTAAATTTATTATGTTGAGCTACATTGACCTTGATCAACATCATTGATTATTTTACACTTGTTTATCTTTTACTAGCTAATCATTTACTTCTTCAATTATTATAATATGTTATATGTACTAACATGACTTGCTTTATAGTTGCTTTAAAAAGGTAAGCAAATAATATGCGAAGAACTATTTTATTTTCCTTTGGAATCATCAAAAGGACTTTTCTATCATGAAAGATTCTTTGAAGTGGCATTATGTCACGACCCGAGTCTACACCCTGGATGTGGCCGGCACTTAAGAACCATTGTTGGTCCCCAAGCGAACCCTCATCCTGGCTGACTACAAGCGGACGACTAACTTAAGCATGCAAAAGCTTAAAACTGAATAAAATTCAATAAACTCAAATACAAAGCTTTAACTCAAAAGAAAACTCAGAATAAAATAAATTATTCAACTCGCCGTAAAATAGGCAACTTAATTCTTTAAAACATTTAATAAAATAAATAAATAGTACAGACTTCTCAACTATATTGACTATCTATGAAGCCTCCAACTGATAAAGATGGAAATCGGGACAAGACCCACGACATCCTAACAACTGATATAACTGAAAGGTAAATGAAATTCTCCAAAAGCAAGGAGGCTCACCATAGCTAACTCGAACTCTCGGATGTATCAACGAATCTCCTGTTGATGATCCTGAATACCTGTGTCTGCATCATGAAAAGATGCAGGCCAAATGGCTCAATACGTGGAATGTATGAGTATGTAAGGGGAATTCTAAAACATAAACATAAGCTTGAAACTTGATAAAAAGGAAACATACTTACCTCTTCTCAAACTTACTCAACTCAAGGAATACTCAAGGATACTCAAAACTACTCAAACTTACTCAACTCAGAAGTA
>JAJOOR010000048.1:0-32672 GCA_036250505.1 Solanum acaule
TATAATTTCTGAATTTGTCCCATATTTCCCTGTGGTTTTTAGTATTAATGCTATAATACAATTATTTGTAGTTTGGTTAGACTACTATTTTCTACAACTTGCCTTTATAGGCATTTTCTATTTTTATTGATTTAACAACTATATTCCTATTTTATCATAGGAAAACTTAAGAAGGTTCTCCTTCTTATCATGCATACCTGAGTTCGTTCCGTGTTTGAAGAAAATATTCACTTGAAAATTATGTCTTTACAGGATTAAAAAGTATCCTGTCTATGCTCTTGGAAGAAGATCTATCGGTTGAATTAAGTGATGAAGATGCAACAAACCTAATTCGGCTACATTTTGCGTCAACTAGGAAGGCAGTTTTGGAGAAGATTGTTCCTGCTTGTGATAATAAAAAGAAATATCACACCAAAGCACAAAAGGTGAGGTTCTTTAGTTCTTGTTGTTGATACTCTCTGAGACTCTTACTAAATGTTATATTTTTGCTTCAAACTTCATCGTTTACACCTGAGAACGGATTCCAAGAAACAGCTTGTGAAACAATAAGTTGGTGATATTTCCGCAACCTGGTAGATCTGTACTGTTTTAGCGATGTCTTTGTGCTGTAATTTTTCTTGAACTGCATGCTTGTCTTAAATAAGATCAGTTGGTCAAATACATCCAAATTACTTACTAGTATTATTTAGTGGAAGAGGTGCCATTTTTGTATATTTTCATGTTACCATCTTAAACATTTTTCTAACAACATTAAGACGTTTTATTATAGTTGGAGTTTGATAATAGAGTGAGCGGGCAGTCAGATAATTCATGTGCCATGGAACATAGACGGTAACTGTGTCTATCCTAACCCTACAAGAACTTCCAGGATTTGTCTTCTTAATAATGTCAGCATAGTCACATAATCTAAAGAATTCCAGATTCCAATCACCCATGAACTGACTTATTACCTTGCAGTTGGCTCTATAACAAACAGTCCTCCCTACATACAAACCCAACTGATCCCTTACCAATTCCTGAATCTCCCAAAGTTTTATGTTAGATTGATCTACAATCCTATCTTGAAATTTATGTGCAATGTATACAGAAGTGCATCAGTTGTTCTTGTTTTTAGGAGGGCATCGATGAAATGGGTGGTACTTCTTCACAATAAAGTGACCAGAATTCCAGTCAGTGCTTGCCTATATCTCCCATTTGCATAGTATTTTGCTTTTACATTTGACTCTAATTTTGTGATTCTCATTAGGCTTAAGTTCGAGTTGCACTTTGTTGTCTACAGCATAAGATTGCACAGCTAAGAGTGAGTTTTCCTATTTCTCCCTTTTCTCCTCTGGTTTCACGACCACTACACACACTCACTTCTCTTCCTATCTTTCTTTGTCCGTACGAAGCTGAGAGAAAACCAAAGCAAATCAAACCTCCATTTTAATTTCCTCCCTCTTTTTCACTGTAAACAAAATCTAGGGTTTCTGCTTTGGAGTTTGAACTAACTTTCCTAATCTCTGTTGTCTATTTCTTGGAGTTACCTCTGGACCGACAAGCAATAGAAGATTGAGGACTTTTTTTGTCGAAACTTTAATGGTTTTCTTTTTCAACTTTGTATTATATTAAGTTTATGTGGATCAGTTCCACGATTTCTTCATTATTTAGATGGTTAGAAGAAGGGAAACTAACATATATATATGTGTGTTCTTAGATTTCAAGACTTGGAAATATTTATAGTTTCTTGTTAGTTTTGGATGTAGGGAGAACATGAAAAAGTTCATTTTAGTCGAGTTCCTGCTTATTTTGGGGAATTTCAAGGGTCTTCTCAGATATGCCGATGATTTAGCTGTTAAGCCAAGGAATTTTCCCCATATGGGAAAAGGTTACCCATGAAATGAGGCAAAACAGTGAATGGGATTTTCTGTAAAGGGTGGTTTCTCCTCTCTGTTGCGCCACTAATTTTCCTCCATAATAAAAAACCAACAGCCCTTGTTTATGAAAAAGCAAACACTGTAAAAACCAATATGGATTTAACATGTATTCTCTGAGATCTTCGTGTTACTTCTGTGTGTTTGTTTTACGTTGTTGACTGTTGATTAAATGTACATAAAGAAACAGTGATGATGATTTTTCTATTTCTGGGCTAATCAATTTGGGCATTGAGATTATCGAATATGTATCTTGGTGTGGCGACCAGTTATGCCTTGTTATTGCTGCTTCTGTCTCTTGCTTGCAACCAGTGTTTGCAGCTGTATTTCCTTATCATAGCATACATCTGATCCCCTTTTCCTTGAAAAGAAAGAGAGAGAAATATTCTTTCCGTGGTTTAATTTTGAGATTTGTTGAATCTGCAATGTTCTACTACAAGCTATAAATCATCTTGCAGTCCTAATGTCTAATCTTATTTGTTCAGTATCAGCTGAGCATAGCCTAGAAAGTTAAAAGAATGAGGCATCAGAGAGATTGGGATTTTCTGTAAAGGGTGGTTGCCCCTCTCTACTCTGCCCATGATTTCTCCATTGATAACTAAAAAGACCAACAACCCTTTGAAATTTACAAGAGAATAATAAAATAATAATAATACCGTGAGAGATGATTCTGTGTGGTTGACAAGCTCAGACATTCTGGTGATTTCTCTTTGCATTGAACTTCTCCGTGTAGATGACCATCTTAGACTTTCTAGTGACTTATTTTTGCCTTAAATATAAACTAGACGACTGTTTATGCATATGCATAACTCTTGTGTCTATAATGCATTGTGCACATGTTTCGGTTGTGCTAGTTTGGTCCTCACTGGGTGTGTTCCAATGCAATTCAAACAGAGTTACACGCTCATAAAGTCAGCAAGAGGAAACAATGAGGCGATGTTGATAGTTTTGCTAAGCTCCTTGAGTCGGGCATTAGAGTTTTGTAGCTGGTGTCGTGGCGGAGCAATCTGCATTTCTGGGAATTTGCAGCTATGTTTGTCACAAAGAACTGAAAGCCCCATGATATAATCTGAGCCTCTTGCATTATTTCTCCAATACCAAAACTAACAGTCCTCTTCTAGTCCTTTTCCTTTCTTTCACTTTAGAAAACGAAGACAACATTAACATCAGCAGCAGCAGTAGTAGTTGGACCTCATTGTGATTAATTAGCTCTGGTCCAAAGCACCTCAAAGTTCCCTGTCACAATCACTAGGCTGTCCCCATGAGAATTCAATTGAGAACATTTAATATGAGGAGGTAGTGCAAGACTCCAACAGATTCATTGTATGATAACCTACATTGAATCTCCTTTTGTTTTTATCAACTCAAATAGAGAGCATATGAAGTATATTTTTTATTTTATGACAGAATATGTTAAATAATTCGAATAATGTTTAGTGATTTTCAGAGCTTTTGCATCACTTTTAATGTGAAGATTAGTGTATCTCTCCACCCCAATCTTCCAGCATACTTGTCTCTTTTGTTTAGCGTGTTAATGTCAGTAAAACCTTCGTCTGCTCCAGCCTCTCAAACTTTAATCTGCAATAAAAGAAGTTGTTGTATGTGCCCTTAACAAATTGAAGGGGACTGTGTGTTTAATTGATGCATTTTTGTTAAATGTGCAATATTTGTTGTTGCTGGATGGTGATGCTGAATATTCACTGCTTGTAAACTTGAAAAGGTTGGATGATGATCTTCAATTGTCATGGCAAATTTCCATCGTAAGCTTGCACAATGATCTTGAAGAAACTTCCCCCAAGGCTTAGCTCGAGTGGAAAAAGGTGGAGGATTTGTGGCTTAGGTCACAGGTTCAATCCCCACACCATGCAAAGTAAATCCCGGTATTTAAGTGAAGAAGGGTAGAAGGGCGGGTCCGTTATCCACCGAGTTTAGAAGGCTATGATTGGTCCAAAGGGCGGGTCACAAAAGTATTTCTCGGTTATAAAAATAAAAAGATCTTGCAGAGACTTTCAAGAACTTCAGATGTATTGATGACAAGGTGGGTATACTGTAGTTTGAAAATTTCTTTTTTTCTGTAGTTTTGCCAATACTCAACCGCTTTGGATTACTGTTTAGGTTATTGGATTTCTGCTTCTTAACATGCATCTGCATGTTTGCAAGCTACACTCTATCTTAAATTCTGGAACAGTTCTGGAACAATCTTCATCTTCTTTATCTCCAACTGCAGTGCATTGTTTGATATACTTGAGTCCTTCCTGAATACTAAATCTACGAAAGGTGTTCGTGCAAGTCAACTTGCACGTAGGGTAAGTATTATTCCAATCTTTCTAGGTTCATTTATCTGCTGTTAGTGCCTTCTATGTTCTCTTTTGGTTAATTGAGTTTGTTGGTTTTCTTGGTCTAGGTTGTCTTATTTTTTCAGAACAGTGGTGACTGTTCAGGAGAGCAACCCTTGCATCATCCACGGAGCTAGAAGCTTTGGTGTACTCAACAGATATATTCAATGGCAGCAGCTTCCTGGCTTGGGAAACTGATGATGGATGCCCTATTTCCATGCATATGGAATTGAGAAAATCCTATGGACCTGAAGTGTCTGCTATACCTCAATGGATCAAATGGGAAAAACTTGAACTACTTCCTAGGGCACTAGATATTGTTTTAGGCAGTGAAATGACAGCTCGGTGGATGCTGTCATACATGTAATACTTATTTCATTTAATAGAAAGATCTATTTTTGTCACACTTCTTGTGATCCATCAATTAGTGTGTTCCAACTTACCAGAACTACTCTTCTACTTCCACTTATGTTTTAATATGCTAGTTGTGCTTAGATGTAAATGTTATAGGTTTATAATTTCCACTGATTTACATGCATATTTGTTGTGACCCAATTGATGACATTCATCTTTACCCCGTTCTTTGACAACTCTCCATATTTTTTTCTTGGCTAATCCTTTTGTTTTCTCATGCATCTTCCAGGTCTTCCTGGCATAGGTTTTACTTCAGGAGGTTCAATAGAAGAATTGTTGGATTTGGGTCACATTTTCATGTTAGGAACAGGTTGTATGGAGTATTGGTAAGCCTTTAGGAATACTTTCATGTCTATACCAACTTTCAATTTCATTCTCAAGTTCTTGATCTAAGTGATAGAAGGCACATACATCATGAGGACATTGGAATTCCTCTTAATTGCCAACTTCTGCAAGTACAAGTCCTTCTTACTTGGTCAACAATAAACCTAGTATCACCCTCACTAATCTCGAATCAAGAATCTCCATTCCATAATACTTTACATCTCTTAGAGATATCTTTATTTTCTTCTAAAATTAACCTTGCCATTGGAGAAACATCTGTTATCCAAGTATTAGTGAATCTCCTCATATCGACATGCCTATTCATAATTTTGTGTCTGATTTCCTCCAACATAGTAATAATTGACTTATGTCTGGGACCGACTATCCAAGAATTATAGGTTTCAGACATGTTGTTTTCAACAATATCACATTTAGAAGATGTAGAAAAAAAAGCCTTGCACCAAAATTCTTTATTGTATGCTAGTAGCTCTTCACATGTACCTTCATAAGGTTTTTCATGTTTTGCAAGTTCATCCTTCAACTTCACTTCATATGAAGCCTTAGCACATCGCCAAAACTGCTTCCTTCTTTCTTCTCCTTTCCAATTTATGGACCAATTAGACCATATGTGTCTAACATACCTTATGTGTTCTGCATTAGGTAAAAGCTCTTGAATAGTTGGAATAAGACCCTACGAAATATGAAAATTAGAAACTTTCACAAACAATCTGAATACCTTTTGACAATCTGAAATTATTGTGATGCCCACACCATTTCCTAACTCCAAATCTGAAATCAAATATTCAATGAACCAAGTCCAAGAATGTTTAGTCTCTTGATCAACAATAGCCCATGCTATGGGAAACATCTCATTGTTCCCACTCCTACCAACGGCTACCAGTAATTTCCCTTTACATAATCCCTTCAAGAACCATCCATCAAGACCAATAATTTTCCTACATCCTTCTAACCAACCCCTTTTAAGAGCATCAAAACACGCATAAAAATACACAAACAAGTTTTTTCCAAGTATTGTATCCTTGTTTGTCCTAATCCAACAAGAACTTCCAGGATTTGTCTTCTTAATAATGTCAGCATAGTCACATAATCTAGAGAATTCCAGATTCCAATCACCCATGAACTGATTCATTACCCTGAACTTGGCTCTATAACAAATTGTCCTCCCTACATACAAACCCAATTGATCCCTTACCAACTCCTGAATCTCCCAAAGTTTTATGTTAGGTTGAGATACAATCATATCTTGAAATTTATGTGCAATGTACACAGAAGTTCACAACTTGTTCTTGTTTTCAGTTGGGCAACGATGAAATGGGTGGTACTTCTTCACAATAATGTCACCAGAATTCCTGTCAGTGCTTGCATATATCTCCCATTTGCATAGTGTTTTTATTTTACATTTGACTCTAATTTTGTGCTTCTCATTAGGCTTAAGTTCGAGTTGCACTTTGTTGTCTACAACATAAGATTGCACAGCTTTCTAAATTGCATAACACTCTCAAAGACCATGTCAAGTTCAAAAATAGTTATCTGACAATCGGGATCAAACCTTAGTTTTCTACTCTTTTCTTCTAGCTGGTAAGTCGATGCCTCTTTGAGCTAGAACATCCAACTCATCTCTACTGTAATCACTACCAATATCTGAGCCACTATAGCACTCCTCATTTCCCCCCCAATCTTCCAGCATACTTGTCTCTTTTGTTTCGCCTGTTAATGTCATTAAAACCTTTGTCTGGTCGAGCTTTTCCTAGCTCAACCTGGTGTTGGAACAGGCACATCCCTCTTCTTTTTCTGATGAATTTTCTTTCTTCCTTCTGTTCTGAATGCTCTGAACTCCTCATTTAACTCACTATCATCTTCCTTAGGTATAACATCTAATTCAGATTCACTATTGTACAGATTTGAAGGCAAATCACTATCATCTTCCTTGCATTAACATTTTCATCTCTTATATTTGTTGTTTTGTCATGCTCGGTAACATATTAACTGGTTGCTGCATCTCTAGCAATAAGTTGAGGGTGTACAGAAGTTTGTTGAGCAATAAGTTGAGGGTGTTCACCTAATGCAACCCTAGACCCCCTATTTATTGAATTCTCACTGTTTTGAACCACCCCAAGCTTGAAAGTTAAATGGGACCCTCTCTTCCACCAAAATAGGTCGATTAACGACATGGCTAATAAACAAGTCTAAAAAGGCACCATGTTTGAGGTGAGATACAATATTTAACATCTGTCTGTCATTTTCCAACAAAACAAATTCATTGGAATTAGAGTTAAATACATAGAAACCCCCAACAAATGCATACCCTATATCCTTTGTATAACAACCTAATTCAACCAAAGAAAAATGGTCTTTATCTAAATGAGTTACCTTATTTCTCTCTCCCCAACATATTTCAGATTTGGAGCTTTGATAAAAAGAACCACCATGATGGAATCGAACAAGAATGTATTCTTCTGCCATGAGTTAGATTTACACTGACATGAAAAGAAAAGGGGAAAGAAGAATATCATCATTGAATTTCGAAACTAAAAATCTAAATCTTGCATCAAAAATTCCTAATGAGAAACACTAAAAAAAGAAAAAGAAACTACAAAGCATGGTTATAAGATTTACTTACCAGAAACAACTAAAGCAACTTTAACTTTTAGAAGATCTTAGTCTTCAAATCTGATTTTTTGTCTTTAAATGGAAAGAAATCATTGATATTTGCAAAAGGTTTCATCTTCTAAGGGTGGGGATTTGGGGCAGGAGCGTTTTGAAAGGTTTCTCCGAAGAGTAGGTTACGGAAGTCTTTTCAGTTTTTGAGGGAAATAATTAAAGGATCTGTAATAGAATTGGGTTAACCCGGATGATATGGAGAAAATAAAACACATGGAGGTATGTAATTGGATGTTTTTTTACTTGTCTAACATGCGCATAACAATTATGTAAGGTAAAACAAATGTGTTAAAATGGAACATAAAAATTGGAGTTGAAGGGTTAAAATGGAGCAAGGTTGAGTTGGAGTGCCAAAGTGAAATTTAAAGACAAGTTTAAGGGGTTGTACATGTGTTTGGCCACTTTTTTTATACTGCCCATATATGTTTTTAAGTTCCCTTTTTTTCTTATTATTTTTTTCTTTTATAGGTTGATATCCTTTGGAACAGTAAGATATCCTGGTTGCTGAGAAACTTTAAGCACTCTTCAATTCCATTAAGTTTGTAAGTATCTTCCCTTTTCTGCATATTTGCCTTTCCTGCATATTATTAGAGTACATACTGACATGATGTTCACTGATTCCAACATTTGCAGGCATGTTTAAGTGAGGGCACGGGCTACTACTTCCCACCATGCCACATAGTTAATATATGTGAGTTCAGGGTGTTACTTCACTGCCCTATGGACCTTTCATCCCTAGTTGTATCCAATTGTTTTTTCTTCCCTGCTTGATGAGAAAGCTTCAATTCGTAGAGGCCAAAGTTCATCAAATTCAGAGTTTGTAAGGTAGGAAGTTTCACAGCTTCTTTATTCGAAAGTTTATACAGGCTGAGCCTTGGTTTGAAACTGTAAAAAGCTTGCAGCTTTGGAGTATTTATTCCATAGATAAGGTACTAATCTCAAGTTCGATGGGTATGCTAGGGTGCCCATTTCTTACCAGCCTCAACGACTTCAAAGCATAGGTGATAGAAAGCATATTTTCTTGCATATATCAATACAATGAACCTTATGCTGGTAAAAATCTTTTTTGATATGGTTATCTCATCTGATATATGCAATGGAAGTAGCTTCTAAACTACGGAAACTGATGACGGAGGACCTTATTTCCATGCTTATGGAGTTGAGAAAATCATGTAGACCTGAAAAGTCTGGTTGCCCTCAATGGATGAGATGGGTAAAACTTGAACTACTTCCTAGGCACTAAAGGATATTTTTGGTAGTGAAAGGACAGAGCTTGGTGGATGGCTGTCATACAGGTAACACTTCTTATTTCATTTAATAGGAAGATCTATTTTTGTTACATTTTTTGTTACATGTAATAGAAAGAATTTTTGTTGTTGTAGGATTGTGATAATTAATATTCACTGCTTGTTAACTTGAAAAGGTTGTATGAACTTCAATTGTCAAGATAAATTTCCATCGAAAGCTTACAAAAAGATCTTACAGAGACTTTCAAAAACTTCAGAAGTATTGATGACGAGGTAGGTATACTGTAGTTTGAGAAATTCTGTTTTGTAGTCTTGCCAATATTCAACTGCTTTGGCTTACTGTTCAGCTTATTGGATTTCTGCTTCTTAACTTGCATCTGCATGTTTGCTGGCTACACTATCATAAACTCCGGATCAGTCCTGGAACAATCTATATCTTCCTTTATCTCCAAGTGCAGTGCCTTGTTTGAACTACTTGAGTCCTTACTGACTACTAAATCTCTGGAAGGTCTTCATGCAAGTCAACTTGTATCTATGGTAACCATTATTCCAAACTTCTATGTTCACTTCTCTCCTGTTAGTGCTTTCTATGTTCACTTTTGATTAATTAAGTTTTTTTTTTTTGGTCTAGGTTGTGTTATTTTTTCAGAACAGTGGTGGTTGTTCAGGAAAGAAACCTTTGCATCCACAGAGCTAGAATCTTTGGGGTACTCTCCAGATGAATCCATTATTCAAAAGTTCTGGAAGCTTTGTGAACACCAACTAAATATTCCAGGTGGTTTTAGCTCTCCCAATCAATGTTTTCTCTAAATTCGTGGTAGCTCTAGATCATATCTTACTGTTGTATAGAGGAATAGTATAGCTCTAACACTATTATTTTTCTTTAAACTGTATAAAAGCCTGCATCTAGAACAATTAATCTTATTACAATCATGAACTATATAGGGGATAGCCAATATGAAGTAATTGTTTTTATGAATTTGTAACTAAAATCTGTTTTGCTTTTCCAGAGTTTTAAATCTGTTGTCCTTTTCATGAAAAAGGCATTTTTAAGCATGGTGAGATGGAAACTCTGAGATCTAGTTACAGGACTTTGCCCTTAACAAATTGAAGGGGATTGGAGATGAGCTCATTATTATTCTTAAATCTGCAATAAAAGAAGTTGCATGTGCCCTTAACAAATTGAAGGTGACTATGTTTTATTGATGCATGTTGGTTAAATGTCCAATTTTTGTTGTTGCATGAAGGTGATGATGAATATTCACTGCTTCTTAACTTGATAAGGTTGTATGCACTTCAATTGTCCAGGCAAATTTCCATCGAAAGCTTGCTTAACGATCTTGCAGTGACTTCCAAAAACTTTAGAACTATTGATGACGAGGTGGGTATAGTGTAGTTTGAAAATTTGTTTTTTGTATTCTTGCCAGTATATTCAACTGCTTTGGCTTACTTATTTAGGTTATTGGATTTCTGGTTCTTAACATGCATCTGCATGTTTGCTGGCTACACTCTATCATAAACTCT
Source organism: Solanum acaule (assembly GCA_036250505.1). Lineage (NCBI taxonomy): Eukaryota > Viridiplantae > Streptophyta > Magnoliopsida > Solanales > Solanaceae > Solanum > Solanum acaule. The sequence continues at coordinate 10,441 of JAJOOR010000048.1, forward strand.
AGAACTATCGTGGAACAATCTATATCTTTCTTTTTCTCCAAGCACAGTGCCTTGTTTGAACTACTTGAGTCCTTCTTGACTACTAAATCTTCGGAAGGTCTTCGTGCAAGTCAACTTGCATGTAGGGTAAGCATCATTCCAAACATCTATGTTCACTTATCTCCTTCTCCTGTTAGTGCCTTTTATGTTTTCTTTTGGTTAATTGAGTTTGTTGTTTTTCTTGGTCTAGGTTGTGTTATTTTTTCAAAACAGAGGTGGTTGTTCAGGAAAGCAACCCTTGCATCCACGGAGATAGAAGCTTTGGGGTACTCACCAGACTAATCTATTCTGGAAGCTTTGTGGTCACCAACTAAATACTCCAGGTGGTCTTTGCTCTCCCATTCAATGTTTTCTCTTCATTTGTGGTAGCTCTAGCTCACATCTTATTGTTGTATAGAGGAATTGCAGTGTAACACCTCAGAAAAATCAGCTTTTGAACACACCGAGTTGGTCTAGGGTCAGTAACTCTCATAGTCCCAGAACTTAGTCCCAGAGCTACGTGCCCCCCGTAGGTTTATAAGTCCCCTTTTGTGGGCATCATATTTAGTGATTGGTTATTAGTAGCTCTCACGATTAGACTCTAGTGCATTTGACCAGGTTAGCAGTTACATTTCAGTTTCAGCATGTTGAGTAACTTGGTCATTGTATTCAGTTAGTTTATATTTAGTATGCTTCAGTATATTCATCACGTTAAGATTATATCATTGTTCAATATGCTTTGTTCAGTTATACATATTTGTTCAGCTTTATCCTATCATGCATGCTCAGTACTCTACGCTACATCTTCTCGTGATGTAGGTTCAGGTCCTCAGCATTCAGATCACGTGGAGATCGCTTCCCAATCTGTATTCAGCAATATCAGTGGTAAATACTCATTCTTCGAGGATGATTGACATGTTTTATATGCAGTCTTCCATTTTAGTTTCATTTTTTCTAGAGTTAGCTGGGGGCATGTCCCAGCATCTCTTTAACATAATAAATCACTTTAAAACAATAATACCCCAAAATAACATAATAAATCCCTTTAAAACCCTAAGCCCTAAAAAAAACCCTAAATTTAAAATACTATGTCTTAAATCCTAAGTAACCCTAAATCCTAAGAAATCTAAAATCTTAAAAAAAACCCAAGAAATCCTAAAAACATTTAAAAACCCTAAAAAAATCCCTTAATCTAAAACCCTAAGCCCTGAGCCCTAAGAACCCCTAAGCCATAAAAACAATAATGATCCTAAAAAATATTTAAAAAAACCTGAATTGAAAAAACCTCTTAGCATAAAAAAAATCCTAGAAAAACTTAAGCTCTAAACCCTAACCTAAAAACCCTTAACCAAATACCTAACCCTTATTTATCATGTTCAGATTATATGATTATTCAATATGCTTTATTCAGTTATATATATTTGTTCAACTTTATCCTATCATGCATGCTCAGTACCTTTCAAGTACTGATACATACTCTACGCTACATCTTCTCGTGATGTAGGTTCAGGTTCTCATCATTCAGATCACGTGGAGATCGGTTCCCGATCTGTGTTCAGCAATATCAGTGGTGAGTCCTCGTTCTTCGAGGATGATTGCAATAAATATTTTATATTCAGTCTTTTATTTTAGTTTCAGTTTTGCTAGAGTTAGTTGGGGGCATGTCCCAACATCTCTAGTTAGAGGCTTTTATTCAGACATAGTTTTTATTAGGCCCCGATGTTACACCCTTGACGTAACACGGGACCAAGGGTCATGAGTGACCCCAAGATAACCTTGAGTTGGCATATCATAAGAATATTAGATCAACACCTTAAAAACCCTTTAAAATCCTAAACCTAAGAAATCTGAAACCCCTAAAAACCCTAAATCATAAACTTTAAACCCTGAGAAACATTAAACCCTAAACCTTAGGGAAAACCACTAATCCCCAAGCCTTATGAAACACCAAGAAACCCTAAATACTAAAAACACCTTTAAAAACACTAAACCTAAAAAAACCCTTAAAACCCCAAGCCCCTAAAAATCCCTAATTCTAAAATCCGAAGCCCTAAACCCTAATCCCTAAGAACCCCTAAACCGTAAAAAATCATAAAAAAATCTTGAAAAAACCTTTTAAAACCCTAAACCTAAAAAAATTCTACAAAAGGTTAAGCCCTAAACCTTCAACCTTACAAACCCTTAATAAAAAACCTAGACCTAAAACCCTAAATGCTACATTGTACTCCCAAAGAAATCCAAAATACTTCACTCTAAACCTTTGGGCTAAATCATTAGAAACCCTAAACCATAAGAAATAAAAAAAAACCTAAAAAACATTTAAAAACCCGAAACCCTAAAAACCCTAAGCCCTAAGAACCCTTTAATCGTAAAAAACCATAAAAATCCTAAAAACCCTAAACCTAAAAATTCCTTTAAACCTAAAAATACCCTAGAAAATCTTAAGCACCAAACCCTAAATCCTAAAAAAAAACAAACCCTAAGAAGTCCTAAATGCTAAATCTTATAATCTAAAGATACTCTAAATCCTTAACTCTAAACCCTAAACTCCAAACCTTATGAAACACTAAGAAACTCTAAACCTTAAGAAAACCTAAATCCTAAAACCCCTAAAAAACACAATAAATCCCTTTAAAACCCTAAGCCCTAAAAAAATCCTAAACTTAAAATCCTAAGTAACCCTAAATGTTAAGTAATCCAAAATCTTAAAAAAAACCTAAGAAACCCTAAAAACATTTAAAAACCCTAATCATAAAAATCATAAACCTAAAAAAAATCAAAAATACTAAAAAACTCTTAAACTAAACCTTAAACCTTATACTTTAGGGCCAAAATCCTAAACCATAAACCTTTGGCCTTAACCGTAAACATATAGAAACCCTTAAAATCCCTAAAAACCTTTTAAAACCCTAAACCTAAAAAACCTCTAAGAAAATCATAAGCCTAATAAACACTAAAAAAACTCAAAAAAAATCATCTTTAAATCTAACACCCTAAGCCCTAAACCTTAATCCAAGAAACCCTAACATACGATAAGAAACTCGAAGAAACACTAAATAGTAAACCCTAAGAAATTCTAAACCTTAAACCCTTATCAACCCTGATACCCTAAAATAGAAGATCATAAACTCTAAACCCGAAGAGACCTTATACCTAAGAAACCCTAATAACCTAAACCCTATTAGACCTTAAAAATCATTAAAAACTCTAAACTTAAGCAGTCTAAAAAAACCCTTTAAGAACCGCCCTACATCGTAATGTGCACTAAAAATCATTTTAAAGAAACCCTAAAAATAAAAATCACTAAGAAAACCTAAAGCCTAAACCCTAAAATCCTAAGCCCTACACCCTAAGAAATCCTAAATCCTAAGAAAAACTAAACACTAAAAAGCCCTAAAAACCTTTAAAACCGCTAAAACTAAAAATCCCTAAAACAAACCTTAAAAACCCTAAAAAATTCCTTAATGTAAATTCCTAAACCATAAGAACCCCTAAACAATAAAAACAATAATGATCCTAAAAAATCTATAAAAATCCTAAATCGAAAAAAACTCTTAGCCTAAAGAAATCCTAGAAAAACATAAGCTCTAAATCCTAACTTAAAAACCCTTAACCAAATACCTAACCCTTATTTATCATTGTTCAATATGCTTTGTTCAGCTTTATCCTATCATGCATGCTAAGTACTGATCTTCTCATGATGTAGGTTCAGGTTCTCAGCATGCAGATCACGTGGAGATCGGTTCTCGCGTGTTTAGCAATATCAGTGGTGAGTCCTCGCTTTTCGAGGATGATTGACATGTTTTATATTTAGTCTTTCATTTAAGTTTCAGTTTTGCTAGAGTTAGTTGGGGGCATGTCCTAGCATCTCTAGTTAGAGGCTTATTCAGACATAGTTTTTGTTACCCCTCGAGGTTAACCCCTTGACGTAACACGGGATCTAGTATCACTATTGACCCCAAGCTAACCTTGATTTGGCATATCATAAGCATATTAGTTCAACACCTTAAAAACCCTTTAAAAGCCTAAATCTAAGAAATCTAAAACCCTTAAAAAATCCTAAACCCTAAGACCTTAGGGAAAACCCTCAAAACCTCAAGCCTTGTGAAACACCAAGAAGCCCTAAATCCTAATAACAACTTTAAAAACACTAAACCTAAAAAAACCCTTAAAACCCCTATACCATAAAACACCTTAAATCGAAAATTCGAAGCCCTAAACCCTAAGCCAAGAGCCCCCTAAACCGTAAGAATTCTTGGAAAATCCTTTTAAAACCCTAAACCTGAAAAAACTATAAACCTAAAAAATTCTACAAAAACTTAAGCCCTAAATCTTAAACCCTAAGAATTCTTATACCTAATAAAGCATAATACCCTAAACCATAAACCCTATGAAACCTTAAAAACTCTAAACCTAAAAACTCCATAAAAAAACCCTTTTAGAACCCCTAAAAACCATTAAAAATCCTAAACTAAAAACTCCTAAAACAAACCTTAAAAACAATAAAAAAATTCCTTAATCTAAAACCCTAAGCCTTGAGCCCTAAGAACCCCTAAGCCATAAAAACATTAATGATCCTAAAAAATCTTTAAAAATCCTAGATCGAAAAAACCTCTTTGCATAAAAAAATCCTAGAAAAACTTAAGCTCTAAACCCTTAACCTAAAAACCCTTAACAAAATACCTAACCCTTATTTATCATGTTCAGATTATATCATTGTTCAATATGCTTTTATTCAGTTATATATATTTGTTCAGCTTTACCCTATCAAGCATGCTCAGTACCTTTCAAGTACTAATACATACTCTACACCAAGAAACACTAAACGCTAAACCTTAAACCCCTAAATCATACACCTTAAACCCTAAGAAACACTAAACGCTAAACCTTAGGGAAAACCACTAAACCCCAACCCTTATTAAACACCAAGAAACCCTAAATCCTAAAAGCACCTTTAAAAACACTAAACCTAAAAAAACCCATAAAACCCCAAGCCCCTATAAAACCCTAATTCTAAAACCCGAAGCCCTAAGAACCCCTAAATCGTAAAAAATCATAAAAAATCTTGAAAAAACCTCTTAAACCCCTAAACCTAAAAAGACCCTAAACCTAAAAAATTCAACAAAAGTTTAAGCCCTAAACCTTTAACATTACAAACCCTTAATAAAAAACCTAGACCTAAAACCCTAAATGTTACACTCTACTCCCAAAGAAATTCAAAATCCTTCACCCTAAACCTTGGGCTAAATCAATAGAAACCCTAAACCATAAGAAATAAAAAAAACCAAAAATAAATTTAAAAACCTGAAACCCTATAAAAACCTCAAGCCCTAATAACCCTTTAAAACCCTAAACCTAAAAATTCCTTTAAACCTGAAAATACCCTAGAAAATCTTAAGCACCAAACCCTAAATCCTAAAAAAAACCAAACCCTAAGAAGTCCTAAATGCTAAATCTTATAACCTAAAGATACTCTAAATCCTTAACTCTAAACCCTAAACTCCAAACCTTATGAAACAGTAAGAAACTCTAAACCTTAAGAAAGCCTAAACCCTGAAACCCCTTAAAACCCCTAAAACTTTAATACCCCGAAAAACACAATAAATCCCTTTAAAACCCTAAGCCCTAAAAAAAATCCGAAACTTAAAATCCAAAGTAACCCTAAGTGTTAAGTAATCCAAAATCATAAAAAAACCTAAGAAACCCTAAAAACATTTAAAAACCCTAATCATAAAAATCATAAACCCAAAAAAACTCTTAACCTAAAACACGAAGCCCTATACCTTAGGGCCTAAACCCTTTACCCTAAACATAAAGAAACCCAAAAAAAAACCATTAAAACCCCTAAAAACCTTATAAAACCCTAAACTTAAAAAACCCTTGAGAAAAACATAAGCCCTTATAAACCCGAAAAAAAACTAAATTAAAATCTTAAACCTAAAGCCCTAAGCCCTAAACCAAGAAACCCGAACATTCGCTAAGAAACTCGAAGAAACACTAAACCGTAAACCCTAAGAAACTATAAATTTAAACCCTAATATCCCAAAACCGAATATCCTAAACCCAAAAAAAACCTTATATCTATGAAACCCTAATATTAACCCTAAACCCTATGAAACCTTTAATAACGCTCTACCTAAAAACTCTAAAAAAAAAAAAAAACCCCCCTTTTAGAACCCCTAAAAACTTTAAACCTAAAAAAAACTAAAAAACACAAAACCCTACACCATAATTTACCCTAAAAATCATTTTAAAGAAACCCTAAACCCTAAAAATCACTGAGAAAATCTAAACCCTAAACCCAAAGAAACCCTAAGCCTTGAGCCGTAAGAACCCCTAAGCCATAAAAACAAAAATGATCCTAAAAAATCGTTGAAAATCCTAAGTCGAAAAAACCTCTTAGTCTAAAAAAATCCTTGAAAAACTTAAGCTCTAAACCCTAACCTAAAAACCCTTAACCAAAAACCTAACCCTTATTTATCATGTTCAGATTATATCATTGTTCAATATACTTTATTCAGTTATATATATTTGTTCAGCTTTATCCTATCATGTATGCTCAGTATCTTTCAAGTACTGATACATACTCTACGCTACTTCTTCTCATGATGTAGGTTCAGGTTCTCGTCATTCATATCACGTGGAGATCGGTTCCCGAATCGTTTTTCGCAATATCAGTGGTAAGTCGTCGTTCTTCGAGGATGATTGCAATACATATTTTGTATTCAGTCTTTTATTTTAGTTTCAGTTTTGCTAGATTTAGTTGGGGGCATGTCCCAACATCTCTAGTTAGAGGCTTTTATTCAGAAACAGTTTTTGTTACGCCCCGAGGTTACACCCTTGACGTAACACAGGACATAGGATCACCAGTGACCCCAAGCTAACATTGAGTTGGCATATCATAAGAATATTAGATCAACACCTTAAAAGCCCTTTAAAATCCTAAACCTAAGAAATTTGAAACCCCTAAAAACCCTAAATCATAAACCTTAAACCCTAAGAAACACTAAACCCTAAACCTTAGGAAAACCCACTAAACACCAAGCCTTATGAAACACCAAGAAACCCTAAATCCTAAAATAACCTTTAAAAACACTAAACCTAAAAAAACCCTTAAAACCCCAAGCCCCTAAAAAACCCTAATTCTAAAATCCGAAGCCCTAAACCCTAAGCCCTAAGAACCCCTAAACCGTAAAAAATCATAAAAAATCTTGAAAAAACCTTTTAAAACCCTAAACCTAGAAAGACTCTAAACCTAAAAAATTCTACAAAAGTTTAAGCCCTAAACCTTTAACCTTACAAATCCTTAATAAAAAACCTAGACCTAAAACCCTAAACGCTACACTCTACTCCCAAAGAAATCCAATATCCTTCACTCTAAACCTTTGGGCTAAATCATTAGAAACCCTAAACCATAAGAAATAAAAAAAAACCTAAAAAACATTTAAAAACCCGAAACCCCAAAAACCCTATAAAAACCATAAGCCCTAACAACCCTATAATCGTAAAAAATCATAAAAATCATAAAAACTCTTTAAAACCCTAAACCTAAAAATTCCTTTAAACCTAAAAAAACCCTAGAAAATCTTAAGCACCAAACCCTAAATCCTTAAAAGAACCAAACCCTAAGAAGTCCTAAACGCTAAATCTTTTAACCTAAAGATACTCTAAATCCACAACTCTAAACCCTAAACTCCAAACCTTATTAAACACTAAGAAACTCTAAACCTTAAGAAAACCTAAATCCTAAAACCCTTTAAAACCCCTAAAACTATAATACCCCAAAACACACAATAAATCCCTTTAAAACCCTAAGCCCTAAAAAAATCCTAAACTTAAAATCCTAAGTAACCCTAATTGTTAAGTAATCCAAAATCTTAAAAAAAACCTATGAAACCCTAAAAACATTTAAAAACCCTAATCATAAAAATCATACACCCTAAAAAACTCTTAACCTAAAACCCGAAACCCTATACCTTAGGGCCTAAACCCTTAACCCTAAACATAAAGAAACCCTAAAAAAAAAATTTTAAACCCCTAAAACCCTTATAAATCCCTAAACATAAAAAACCCTTAAGAAAATCAAAAGAAAACCGAAAAAAACTCAACCAAAATCTTAAACCTAAAGCCCTAAACCCTAAACCAAGAAACCCTAACATATGCTAAGAAACTCGAAGAAACACTAAACCGTAAACCCTAAGAAACTCTAAACTTTAAACCCTAATACTCCAACCGAAGATCCTAAACCCTAAACCCTAAAAAAACCTTATACCTATGAAACCCTAATATTAACCCTAAACCCTATAAAACCTTAAAAAACCCTAAACCTAAATATTCAAAAAAAAAAACAGTTTTAGAACCCCCAAAATCCTTAAACCTGAAAAAACCTAAAAAACACAAATCCCTACACCATAATTTACCCTAAAAATCATTTTAAAGAAACCCTAAACCCTAAAAATCACTAAGAAAATCTAAACACTAAACCTAAAAAAACCCTAAGACCTAAGAACCCTTAAACTGTAAAAAAATCATAAAATCTTGGAAAAACCTTTTAAAACCCTAAACCTAAAAAAACTCTAAACCTAAAAAATTCTACAGAAACTTAAGCCCTAAACCTTAAACCCTAAGAATTTTTATACCTAATAAACCATAATACCCTAAACCATAAACCCTATGAAACTTTAAAAACTCTATAAAAAAACCCTTTTAGAACCCCGAAAAACCTTTAAAAATCCTAAACTAAAAACTCCTAAAACAAACCTTAAAAACCCTAAAAAAATCCCTTAATCTAAAACCATAAGCCCTAAGAACCCCTAAGCCATAAAAACAACAATGATCCTAAAAAATCTTTAAAAATCCTAAGTCGAAAAAACCTCTTAGTCTAAAAAAATCCTAGAAAAACATAAGCTCTAAACCCTAACCTAAAAACCCTTAACCAAATACCTAACCCTTATTTATTATGTTAAAATTATATCATTGTTCAATATGCTTTATTCAATTATATATATTTGTTCAGCTTTATCCTATCAGGCATGCTCCGTACCTTTCAAGTACTGATACATACTCTACGCTACATCTTCTCATGATTTAGGTTCAGGTTCTCGTCATTCAGATCACGTGGAGATCGGTTCCCGATCCGTGTTCAGCAATATCAGTGGTGAGTCCTCGTTCTTCGAGGATGATTGCAATACATATTTTATATTCAGTCTTTTATTTTAGTTTCAGTTTTGCTAGAGTTAGTTGGGGGCATGTCCCAACATCTCTAGTTAGAGGCTTTTATTCAGACATAGTTTTTATTACGCCCCGAGGTTACACCCTTGACGTAACACGGGACCAAGGGTCACGAGTGACCCCAAGCTAACCTTGAGTTGGCATATCATAAGAATATTAGATCAACACCTTAAAAACCCTTTAAAATCCTAAACCTAAGAAATCTGAAACCCCTAAAAACCCTAAATCATAAACCTTAAACCTTAAGAAACACTAATCCCTAAACCCTAAACCTTAGGGAAAACCACTAAACCCCAAGACTTATGAAACACCAAGAAACCCTAAATCCTAAAAAAACCTTTAAAAACACTAAGCCTAAAAAAACCCTTAAAACCCCAAGCTCCTAAAAATCCCTAATTCTAAAATCCGAAGCCCTAAACCCTAATCCCTAAGAAGCCCTAAACCGTAAAAAATCATAAAAAATCTTGAAAAAACCTTCTAAACCCATAAACCTAAAAAATTCTACAAAATTTTTAAGCCCTAAACCTTTAACCTTACAAACCCTTAATAAAAAACCTAGACCTAAAACCCTAAATGCTACACTCTACTCCCAAAGAAATCCAAAATCCTTCACTCTAAACCTTTGGGCTAAATCATTAGAAACCCTAAACCATAAGTAATAAGAAAAAACCTAAAAAAAAAATTAAAATCCTGAAACCCTTTAAAAACCTTAAGCCCTAAGAACCTTTTAATCGTAAAAAACCATAAAAATCCTAAAAACCATAAACCTAAAAATACCCTAGAAAATCTTAAGCACCAAACCCTAAATACTTAAAAAAACCAAACCCTAAGAAGTCCTAAACGCTAAATCTATACCTAAAGATACTCTAAATCCTTTACTCTAAACCCTAAACTCCAAACCTTTTGAAACACCAAGACACTCTAAACCTTAAGAAAACCTAAACCCTTTAAAACCCCTAAAACTATAATACCCTCAAAAAAAAAAAAATCCCTTTAAAACCCTAAGCCCTAAAAAAATCCTAAACTTAAAATCCTAAGTAGCCCTAAATGTTACGTAATCCAAAATCTTAAAAAAACCTAAGAAACCCAAAAAACATTTTAAAACCCTAATCGTAAAAATCATAAACCCTAAAAAACTCTTAACCTAAAACCCGAAACCCTATACCTTAGGGCCTAAACCCTTAACCCTAAACATAAAGAAACCCTTAAAAAAACCATTAAAACCCTAAAAACCTTATAAAACCCTTGAGAAAAACATAAGCCCTTATAAACCCGAAAAAAAACTCAATGAAAATCTTAAACCTAAAGACCTTAAGCCCTAAACCAAGAAACCCAAACATTCACTAAGAAACTCGAAGAAACACTAAACCGTAAACCCTAAGAAACTCTAAATTTAAACCCTAATACCCCAAAACTGAATATCCTAAACCCTAAACCCCTAAGAAACTCTAAATTTAAACCCTAATACCCCAAAACCAAATATCCTAAACCCTAAACCCCTAAAAAACCTTATATCTATGAAACCCTAATATTAACTAAACCCTATGAAACCTTTAAAAATACTAAACCTAAAAACTATATAAAAAAAAAAACCCTTTCAGAACCCCTAAAAACCTTAAACCTAAAAAAACCTAAAAAACACAAAACCCTACACCATAATTTACCCTAAAAATCATTTTAAAGAAACCCTTAACCCTAAAATTCACTAGGATAAAATAAACCCTGAACCCAAAGAAACCCTATGCCTTGAGCCCTAAGAACTACTAAGCCATAAAAACAATAATAATCCTAAAAAATCTTTAAAAATCCTAATTCGAAAAAACTTCTTAGCCTAAAAAAATCTTAGAAAAACTTAAGCTTTAAACCCTAACCTAAAAACCCTTAACCAAATATCTAACCCTTATTTATTATGTTCAAATTATATCATTGTTCAATATGCTTTATTCAGTTATATATATTTGTTCAGCTTTATCCTATCATGCATGCTCAGTACCTTTCAAGTACTGACACATACTCTACGCTACATCTTCTCGTGATATAGGTTCAGGTTCTTAGCATTCAGACCACGTGGAGATCGATTCCCGTTGCGTGTTCAGCAATATCAGTGGAGAGTCCTCGTTCTTCGAGGATGATTGCAACACATATTTTATATTCAGTCTTTCATTTTAGTTTCAGTTTTGCTAGAGTTAGTTGGGCTAAATCATTAGACACCCTAAACCATAAGTAATAAAAAAAACCTAAAAAAAAATTAAAAACCCGAAACACTTTAAAAACCTTAAGCCCAAAGAACCCTTTAATCGTAAAAAACCATAAAAATCCTAGTGACTTTTATGGGCCTACTGGACCAGAAGCTTCTCAAGCTCTGAAAACCCTTTAAAACCCTAAACCTAAAAATTTCTTTAAACCTAAAAATACCTTAGAAAATCTTAAGCACCAAACCCTAAATCCTTAAAAAAACCAAACCCTAAGAAGTCCTAAATGCTAAATTTTATAACCTAACGATGCTCTAAATGCTTAACTCTAAACCCTAAACTCCAAACCTTATGAAACACTAAGAAACTCTAAACCTTAAGAAAACCTAAACCCTTTAAAACCCCTAAAACTATAATACCCCAAAAAACACAATAAATCCCTTTAAAACCCTAAGCCCTAAAAAATCCTGAACTTAAAATTCTAAGTAACCCTAAATGTTAAGTAATTCAAAATCTAAAAAAAACCTAAGAAACCCTAGAAATATTAAAAACCCTAAAAAACACTTAACGTAAAACCCGAAACCCTATACCTTAGGGCCTAAACCCTTAACCCTAAACATAAAGAAACCCTAAAAAAAACCATAAAAACCCTTAAAAACCTTATAAAACCCTAAACTTAAAAAACCCTTAAGAATATCATAAGCCCTTATAAACCCGAAAAAAACTCAATTAAAATCTTAAACCTAAAGCCCTAAGCCCTAAACCAAGAAACCCTAACATACGCAAAGAAACTCGAAGAAACACTAAACCGTATACCCTAAGAAACTGTAAACTTTAAACCTTAATACCCCAAAACCGAAGATCCTAAACCCTAAACCCTAAAAAAAACCTTATACCTATAAAACCCTAATATTAACCCTAAACCCTATGAAACCCTTAAAAACTCTAAACCTAAAAACTCGGGAAAAAAAAAACCCACTTTTATAACCCCTAAAAACCTTAAACCTCAAAAAACCTAAAAAACACAAAACCCAACACCATAATTTACCCTAAAAATCATTTTAGAGAAACCCTAAACCCTAAAAATAACTTAGAAAATCTAAACCCTAAAATCCTAAGCCCAAACAACCCTTAAACTGTAAAAAAAAACATAAAATCTTGGAAAAACCTTTTAAAACCCTAAACCTAAAAAACCTCTAAACCTAAAAAATTCTACAAAAATTTAAGCACTAAACCTTAAACCTTAAGAATTCTTATACCTAATAAACCATAAACCCTATGAAACCTTAAAAACTCTATAAAAAAAACCCTTTCAGAACCTCTAAAATCCTTAAAAACCCTAAACTAAAAACTCCTAAAACAAACCTTAAAAACCCTAAAAAATTCACTTAATCTAAAACCCTAAGCCCTGCAAATATCCTAAACTTCAAATTCTAAGTAACCCTAAATGTTAAGTAATCCAAAATCTTAAAAAAGCCTAAGAAACCCTAAAAACATTTAAAAACCCTAATCATAAAAATCATAAACCCTAAAAAACTCTTAACCTAAATCCCGGAACCCTATACTTTAGGGCCTAAACCCTTTAACCCTAAACATAAAGAAACCCTAAAAAAAACCATTAAAACCCCTAAAAACCTTATAAATCCCTAAACTTAAAAAACCCTTAAGAAAATCATAAGCCCTTCTAAACCCGAAAAAAACTAAATGAAAATCTTAACCTAAAGCCCTAAGCCCTAACCCAAGAAACCCTAACATACGCTAAGAAACTCGAAGAAACACTAAATCGTAAACCCTAAGAAACTCTAAATTTTAAACCCTAATACCCCAAAATCGAAGATCGTAAACCCTAAACCCTAAAAAAACTTATACCTATGAAACCCTAATATTATCCCTAAACCCTATGAAACCTTTAAAAACTCTAAACCTAAAAACTCTTAAAAAAAAAAAAAAACCCTTTTAGAACCCCTAAAAACCTTAAACCTAAAAAAGACTAAAAAACACAAAACCCTACACCATAATTTACCCTAATAATCATTTTAAAGAAACCCTAAACACTAAAAATCACTAAGAAAATCTAAACCCTAAAATCCTAAGCCCTAAACCTGAAGAAACCCTAAGCCCTAAGAACCCTTAAACTGTAAAAAAATCATAAAATCTTGGAAAACCTTTTAAAACCCTAAACCCAAAAAACCTCTAAACCTCAAAAATTCTACAAAATCTTACGCCCTAAACCTTAAACCTTAAGAATTCTTACACCTAATAAAACATAATACCTTATGTAACCTTAAAATCTCTAAACCTATAAACTCTATAAAAATAAACCCTTTTAGAACCCCTAAAAACCTTAAAAACCTTTAAAAACCCTAAAATAAAAACTCCTAAAAAAAACCTTAAAAACACTAAAAAAATCCCTTAATCTAAAACCCTAAGCCCTGAGCCCTAAGTACCCCTAAGCCATAAAAACAATAATGATTCTAAAAAATCTTTAAACATTCTAAATCGAAAAAACCTCTTAGCCTAAAAAAGTCCTAGAAAAACATAAGCTCTAAACCCTAACCTAAAAACCCTTAACCAAATTACCTAACGCTTATTTATCATGTTCAGATTATATCGTTATTCAATATGCTTTATTCAATAATATATATTTGTTCAGCTTTATCCTATCATGCATGCTCCGTACCTTTCAAGTATTGATACATACTCAACGCTACATCTTCTCGTGATGTAGGTTTAGGTTCTCAGCATTCAGATCACGTGGAGATCGGTTCCCGATCCGTGTTCAGCAATATCAGTGGTGAGTCCTCGTTCTTCGAGGCTGATTACAATACATATTTTATATTCAATCTTTCATTTTAGTTTCAGTTTTGCTAGAGTTAGTTGGGGGCATGTCCCAACATCTCTAGTTAGAGGCTTTTCTTCAGACATAGTTTTTGTTACGCCCCGAGGTTACACCCTTGATGTAACACGGGACCTAGGATCACGAGTGACTCCAAGCTAACCTTGAGTTGGCATATCATAAGAATATTAGATCAACACCTTAAAAACACTTTAAAATCCTAAACCTAAGAAATCTGAAACCCCCAAAAACCCTAAATCATAAACCTTAAACCCTAAGAAACCTTAAACCCTAAACCTTAGGGAAAACCACTAAACCCCAAGCCTTATGAAACACCAAGAAACCCTAAATCCTAAAAACACCTTTAAAAACACTAAACCTAAAAAAAACCCTTAAAACCCCAAGCCCCTAAAAAACCCTAATTCTAAAATCTGAAGCCCTAAAACCTAAGCCCTAAGAACCCCTTAACCGTAAAAAATCATAAAAAATCTTTTAAAATCCAAAACCTAAAAAGACTCTAAACCTAAAAAATTCTACAAAAGTTTAAGCCCTAAACCTTTAACCTTTCAAACCCTTAGTAAAAAACTAGACCTAAAACTCTAAATGCTACACTCTACTCCCAAAGAAATCCAAAATCCTTCACTCTAAACCTTTGGGCTAAATCATTAGAAACCCTAAACCACAATAAATAAATAAATAAAAAACCTAAAAAACATTTAAAAACCCGAAACCCTATTAAAACCCTAAGCCCTAAGAACCCTTTAATCGTAAAAAACCATAAAAATCCTAAAAACCCTTTAAAACCCTAAACCTAAAAATTCCTTTAAACCTAAAAAAACCTTAGAAAATCATAAGCACCAAACCCTAAATCCTTAAAAAAACCAAACCTAAGAAGTCCTCAACGCTAAATCTTATAACCTAAAGATACTCTAAACCCTAAACTCCAAACCCTAAACTCCAAACCTTATGAAACACTAAGAAACTCTAAACCTTAAGAAAACCTAAACCCTAAAACCCCTAAAACTATAATACCCCAAAATACATAATAAATCCCTTTAAAACTTTAATCCCTAAAAAATCCTAAACTTAAAATCCTAAGTAACCCTAAATGTTAATTAATCCAAAATCTTAAAAAAACCTAAGTAACCCTAAAAACAATTAAAAACCCTAATCATAAAAATCACAAACCCTAAAAAACTCTTAACCCAAAACCCAAAACTCTATACCTTAGGGTCTAAACCGTTTAACCCAAAACATAAAGTAACCCTCAAAAAAACCATTAAAACCCCTAAAAACCTTATAAATCCCTAAACTTAAAAAACCCTTGAGAACATCATAAGCCTGTATAAACTCGAAAAAAACTCAATTAAAATAACAAACCGAAAGACCTAAGCCCTAAACCAAGAAACCCTAACATACGCTAAGAAACTCGAAGAAACACTAAACCGTAAAACCTAAGAAACTCTAAACTTTAAACCATAATACCCCAAAATTGAAGTTCCTAAACCCTAAACCCTAAAAAAACCTTATACCTATGAAACCCTAATATTAACCCTAAACCCTATGAAACCTTTAAAAACTCTAAACCTAAAATCAAAAAAAAAAAAAAAAAAAAAACCCTTTTAGAGCCCCTAAAAACCTTAAACCTAAAAAAACCTAAACAACACAACAACCTACACCATAATTTACCCTAAAGATCATTTTAAAGAGACCCTAAACCCTAAAAATCACTAAGAAAATCTAAGCCCTAAAATCCTAAACCCTAAACCCAAAGAAACCTTAAGCCCTAAGAACCCTTAAACTGTAAAAAAATTATAAAATCTTGGAAAAACCTTTTAATACCCCAAACCTAAAAAAACTCAAAACCTTAAAATTTCTACAAAAACTTAAGCCCTAAACCTTAAACCCTAATAATTCTTATACCAAATAAACCAAATACCCTAAACCAAAACCCTATGAAACCTTAAAACTCTAAACCTAAAAACTCTATAAGAAAACCCTTTTAGAACCCCTAAAAATTCCTAAAACAAACCTTAAAAACCCTAAAAAAATCCCTTAATCTAAAACCCTAAGAACCCCTAAGCCATAAAAACAATAATGATCCTAAGAAATCTTTAACAATCCTAAATCGAAAAAACCTCTTAGCCTAAAAAAATCCTAGAAAAACTTAAGCTCTAAACCCTAACCTAAAAACCCTTAACCAATACCTAACCCTTATTTATCATGTTCAGATTATATCATTGCTCAATATGCTTTATTTAGTTATATATATTTGTTCAGCTTTATCCTATCATGCATGCTCAGTACCTTTCAAGTACTGATACATACTCTACGCTACATATCCTCGTAATGTAGGTTCAGGTTCTCAGCATTCAGATCACGTGGAGATCGATTCCCGATCCGTGTTCAGCAATAGCAGTGGTGAGTCTTCGTTATTCGAAGATGATTGCAATGCATATTTTATATTCAATCTTTCATTTTAGTTTCAGTTTTGCTAGAGTTAGTTGGGGGCATGTCGCAACATCTCTAGTTAGAGGCTTTTATTCAGACAGTTTTTGTTACGCCCCGAGGTTACACCCTTGAAGTAACACGGGACCTAGGATCACGAGTGACCCCAAGCTAACCTTGAGTTGGCATATCATAAGAATATTAGGTCAACACCTTAAAAACCCTTTAAAATCCTAAACCTAAGAAATCTAAAACCCCTAAAAACCCTAAATCATAAACCTTAAACCCTAAGAAACACTAAACCCTAAACCTTAGGGAAAACCACTAAACCCCAAGCCTTATGAAACACCAAGAAACCCTAAATCCTAAAAACACTAAACCTAAAAAAAACCCTTGAAACCCCAAGCCCCTTAAAAACCCTAATTCTAAATTTTGAAGCCCTAAACCCTAAGCCCTAAGAACCCGGAAACCGTAAAAAATCATAAAAAAATTTGAAAAAACCTTTTAAAACCCTAAAGCTTAAAAGACTCTAAACCTAAAATATTCTACAAAAGTTTAAGCCCTAAACCTTTAACCTTACAAACCCTTGATAAAAAACCTAGACCTAAAACCCTTAATGCTACACTCTAAACCTTTGGGCTAAATCATAAACCCTAAAAAACTCTTAACCTAAATCCCGAAACCCTATACCTTAGGGCCTAAACCCTTTAACCCTAAACATAAAGAAACCCTAAAAAAACAATTAAAACCCCTAAAAACCTTATAAAACCCTAAACTTAAAAACCCCTTGAGAAAATCATAAGCCCTTATAAACCCGAAAAAAAGTCAATTAAAATCTTAAACCTAAAGCCCTACGCCCTAAACCAAGAAACCCTAACATATGCTAAGAAACTCGAAGAAACACTAAACCGTAAACCCTAAGAAACTCTAAACTTTAAACCCTTATAAACTCTAATACCCCAAAACCGAAGATCCTAAACCCTAAACCATAAAATAACTTTATACCTATGAAACCCTAATATTAACCCTAAACCCTTTGAAACCTTTAAATACTCTAAAACTAAAAACTCTAAAAAAAAAAAACGTTTTAGAACCCTTAAAAACCTGAAACCTAAAAATATCTAAAAAACACAAAACCCTACACCATAATTTACACTAAAAATTATTTTAAAGAAACCCTAAACCCTAAAAATCACTAAGAAAATCTAAACCCTAAAATCCTAAGCCCTAAACCCAAACAAACCCTAAGCCCTGAGAACCCTTAAACTGTAAAAAAATCATAAAATCTTGGAAAAAACTTTTTAAAACCCTAAACCTAAAAAATTAAACAAAAACTTAAGCCCTAAACCTTAAACCCTAAGAATTCTTATACCTAATAAACCATAATACCCTAAACCATAAACCCTATGAAACCTTAAAAACTCTATAAAAAAAAAACCCTTTTAGAACCCTAAACACCTTAAAAACCATTAAAAACCCTAAACTGAAAACTCCTTAAACAAACCTTAAAAACCCTTAAAAATTTCTTTAATGTAAAACCCTAAGCCCTAAGCCCTAAGAACCCCTAAACAATAAAAACAATAATGATCCTAAAAAATCTTTTAAAATCCTAAATCGAAAAAATCTCTTAGCCTAAAAAAATCCTAGAAAAACTTAAGCTCTAAACCCTAACCTAAAAATCCGTAACAAAATACCTAACCCTTATTTATCATGTTCAGTTTATATCATTGGTCAATATGCTTTATTCAGTTATATGTATTTGTTCAGCTTTATCCTATCATGCATGCTTAGTGCCTTTCAAGTACTGATACATACTCTACGCTACATCTTCTCATGATGTAGGTTCAGGTTCTCAGCATTCAGATCACGTGGAGATCGGTTCCCGATAAGTGTTCAGCAATATCAGTGCTGAGTCCTCGTTCTTCGAGGCTGATTGCAATACATATTTTATATTCAGTCTTTCATTTTAGTTTCAGTTTTGCTAGAGTTAGTTGGGGGCATGTCCCAACATCTCTAGTTAGAGGCTTTTATTCAGACATAGTTTTTGTAACTCCCCGAGGTTACCCCCTTAACGTAACACGGGACCTAGGATCAAGAGTGACCCCAAGCTAACCTTGAGTTGGCGCATATCATAAGCATATTAGATAAACACCTTAAAAACCCTTTAAAAGCCTAAACCTATGAAATTTAAACCCTTCAACCCTAAGAAACACTAAACCCTAAACCTTAGGGAAAGCCCCTAAACCCCAAGCCTTATGAAACACCAAGAAACCCTAAATCCTAAAAACACATTTAAAAACACTAAAACCAAAAAAAAACTCTTAAAACCCGTAGCCACTAAAATACCCTAAATCTAAAATCCGAAGCCTTCCTATGCCATAAGAACCCCTAAACCGTGAAAAATCATAAAAAATCTTAAAACCTTTTAAAACCCTAAACCTAAAAACTTCTACAAAATTTCAAGCCCTAAACCTTTAACCTTACAAACCCCTAATAAAAAACCTAACTCCTAAGAAACCTTAAATGCTACACTATATACACAAAGAAATCCTAAGCCCTAAACCCAAAGAAACCCTAAGCCCTAAGAACCCTTAAACTGTAAAAAAATCATAAAATCTTGGAAAAACCTTTTCAAAACCCTAAACCTAAAAAAACTCTAAACCTAAAAAATTCAACAAAAACTTAAGCCCTAAACCTTAAACCCTAAAAATTCTTATACCTAATAAACCATAATACCCTATACCATAAACCCTATGAAACCTTAAAAAATAAAAATCTTAAAACTCAAAAAAAAAACATTTTAGAACCCCCTAAAAACCTTTAAAAACCCTAATCTAAAAATCCCTAAAACAAACCTTAAAAACCCTAAAAAATTTCCTTAATCTAAAGCCCTAAGAACCCCTAAACCATAAACAAATAATGATCCTAATAAATCTTTAAAAATCCTAGATCGAAAAAACCTCTTAGCCTAAAAAAATCCTAGAAAAACTTAAGCTCTAAACCCTAACCTAGAAATCCTTAACCAAATACCTAACCCTTATTTATCATGTTCAGATTATATCATTGTTCTATATGCTTTATTCAGTTATATATATTTGTTAGTCTTTATCCTATCTTGCATGCTCAGTACCTTTCAAGTACTGACACATACTCTACGCTACATCTTCTTGTGATGTAGGTTCAGGTTCTCAGAATTCAAATCACGTGGAGATCGATTCCTGATCCGTGTTAAATAATATCAGTGGTGAGTCCTTGTTCTTCGAGGATGATTGACATATTTTATATTCAGTCTTTCATTTTAGTTTTAGTTTTGCTAGAGTTAGTAGGGGGCATGTCCCAACATCTCTAGTTAGAGGCTTTTATTCAGACATAGTTTTTGTTACGCCCCGAGGTTACACCCTTGACGTAACACGGGACCTAGGATCACGAGTGACCCCAAGCTAACCTTGAGTTGGCATATCATAAGAATATTAGATCAACACCTTAAAAACCCTTTAAAATCCTAAACCTAAGAAATCTAAAACCCCTAAAAACCCTAAATCATAAACCTTAAACCCTAAGAAACACTAAACCCAAAACCTTAGGGAAAACCACTAAACCCCAAGCCTTATGAAACACCAAGAAACCCTAAATCCTAAAAACACTTTTAAAAACACTAAACCTAAAAAAACCTTTAAAACTCCTAGCCCCTAAAAAAACCTAAATCTAAAATTCGATGCCCTAAACCCTAAGCCCTAAGAACCCCAAAACCATAAAAAATCTTGAAAAACCCTTTTAAAACCCTAAACCTAAAAAGACTCTAAACCTAATAACTTCTACAAAAGTTTAAGCCCTAAACCTTTAACATTACAAACCCTTAATAAAAAACCTAGACCTAAAACCCTTAAGAAACCCTAAATGCTGCACTCTATACCGAAAGAAATCCTAAATCCTTCACTCTAAACCTTAGGGGTAAATCCTAAGAAACCTAAACCATAAGAAATAAAAAACACTAAAAAACATCTACAAATCCTAAGCCCGAAGAACCCCTTAATCGTAAATAACCATAAAAATCCTAAAAACCCTAGAAAATCTTATGCACAAAACCCTAAACCCTTAAAAAAATCAAACCCTAAGAAGTCCTAAACGTTAAATCTTATAACCTAAGAAACTCTATATCCTTAACTCTAAACCATAGGGCTAAACCCTAAACTCCAAACCTTATGAAACACTAAGAAACTCTACACCTTAAGAAAACCTAAACCCTTTAAAACCCCTAAAACTATAATACCCCAAAAAAACACAATAAATCCCTTTTAAATCCTAAGCCCTAAAAAAATCCTAAACTTAATCATATGCCCTAGATCCTAAGTAACCCTAAATCTTAAGAAATCCAAAATCTTAAAAAAAACCTAAGAAACCCTAAAAACATTTTAAAACCCTAATCATAAAAATCATAAACCTAAAAAAACCATAATCCCTAAAAAACTATTAACCTAAAACCTGAAACCCTAAAACCCTCCTAAACCTTAAACCCTATACTTTAGGACCTAAACCCTTAACCCTAAACGTTTGGCCTTAATCCTAACCATAAAGAAACCCTTAAAAACCCTAAAACCTTATAAAACCCTTAAGAAAATCATAAGCCCTTATAAACCCGAAAAAAACTCAATTAAAATCTTTAAACCTAAAACCCTAAGCCCTAAACCAAGAAACCCGAACATAAGCTAAGAAACTCAAAGAAACACTAAACCGTAAACCCTAACAAACTCTAAACCTTAAATCCTTGTAAACCCTAATACCCTAAAACCGAAGATCCTAAACCCTAAACCCTAATACCCTAAGCCCTAAACCCTATGAAACCTTAAAAACCTTTAAAAACTTTAAACCTAAAAACTCTTAAAAAAAAAAAAAAAACCCCTTTAAGAACCCCTAAAATATTAAACCTAAAAAACCAAAAAAATACTAAGCCCTACACCATAATTTACCCTAAAAATTATTTTAAAGAAACCCTAAACCCTAAAAACTTTAAAACCCCTAAACCTAAGAAACCCTAAATCCCAAACTCTAAACCCTGAACCCTAAACCCTAAGAAACCGTAAATTGTAAACCCTTAAAAAACTATAAGCCAAAAACCCAAACCCTAAGAAAACTCTAAACCCAAAAAAACACTAAGAAACCCTAAACCCTAAAACACAACAAAAAAACCTTTAAAAAACTCTAAACCTAAAAACCCCTTAAAAAATCATAAACCTAACAAACCTAAACCCTAAACCCTAAACCTAAAACACTAAACCACTATCGCATCGTCATTTGTCAAAAAAATTTCTCTCTCTAATTTCTCACTCTAAAAAAGCGCTCAAGACAGCCAAAAAACGGCTACATTTCCAAAATCTGCCAGCACTGCCGGAACGGCGCGTGAGCCGCCGGCAGAGCTCCCCAGGCCACCGGATAAAGTGCAATCGGAGCGCCTGAATGCTACCGACAAAACCCACCCAGCCACTCTCTCTAATTCATCCCACAACTCC
>JAJOOR010000049.1:0-40352 GCA_036250505.1 Solanum acaule
TCCCAATCCCCTCACTCAAATTCAAACCCTCCCCATTTCTTTGATTCATACTCCATGGCTCTATCCCAATCCCCTCACTCAAATTCAAACCCTCCCCATTTCTTTGATTCATACTCCATGGCTCTATCCCAATCCCCTCACTCAAATTCAAACCCTCCCCATTTCTTTGATTCATACTCCATGGCTCTATCCCAATCCCCTCACTCAAATTCAAACCCTCCCCATTTCTTTGATTCATACTCCATGGCTCTATCCCAATCCCCTCACTCAAATTCAAACCCTCCCCATTTCTTTGATTCATACTCCATGGCTCTATCCCAATCCCCTCACTCAAATTCAAACCCTCCCCATTTCTTTGATTCATACTCCATGGCTCTATCCCAATCCCCTCACTCAAATTCAAACCCTCCCCATTTCTTTGATTCATACTCCATGGCTCTATCCCAATCCCCTCACTCAAATTCAAACCCTCCCCATTTCTTTGATTCATACTCCATGGCTCTATCCCAATCCCCTCACTCAAATTCAAACCCTCCCCATTTCTTTGATTCATACTCCATGGCTCTATCCCAATCCCCTCACTCAAATTCAAACCCTCCCCATTTCTTTGATTCATACTCCATGACTCTATACCAATCCCCTCACTCAAATTCAAATCCTCCCCATTTCTTTGATTCATACTACATGACTCCATCCCAATCCCCCCACTCAAATTCAAACCCTCCCCATTTCTTTGATACATACTCCATGGCTCCATCCCAATCCCCTCGCTCAAATTCAAACCCTCCCCATTTCTTTGACTCATACTCCATGGCTCCGTCCCAATCCACTCATTCAAATTCAAACCCTCCCCATTTCTTTGATTCCTACGCCATGGCTGCATCCCAATCCCCTCACTCAAATTCAAACCCGCCCCATTTCTTTGATTCATACTCCACAGCTCTGTCCCAATCCCCTCGCTCAAATTCAAACCCTCCCCATTTCTTTGATTCATACTCCATGGCTCCATCCCAATCCCATTACTCAAATTCAAACCCTCCCCATTTCTTTGACTCATACTCCATGACTCCATCTCAATCCCCTCATTCAAATTCAAACCCTCCCCATTTCTTTGATTCCTACTCCATGGCTCCGCCCCAATCCCCTCACTCAAATTCAAACCCGCCCCATTCCTTTGATTCATATTCCATGGCTCCATCCGAATCCCCTCGATCAACTTCAAACCCTCCCCATTTATTTGATTCATACTCCATGGCTCCATCCCAGTCCCATCACTCAAATTCCCACTCCATGGATCCATCCCAATCCCCTCGCTCAAATTCAAACCCTCCCCATTTCTTTGATTCATACTCCATGGCTCCATCCTAATCCCCTGACTCAAATTCAAAACCTCCCCATTTCTTTGATTCCTACTCCGTAGCTCCATCCCAATCCCCTCACCCAAATTCAAAACTTCCCCATTTCTTTGATTCCTTCTCAATGGCTCCATCCCTATCTCCTCATTCAAATTAAAACCCTCCCCATTTCCTTGATTCCTACTTAATGGATCCATCCCAATCCTATCTCTCAAATTTAAACCCTCTCCATTTCTTTGATTCCTATCCAGTGGCTCCATTCTAAACCAACCCAGAAACTCAAAATTCTGAAATTCCAATCAAACCCAAAACCCCATGAAGAATTCAAGGGTTTTGATCAGATAAAAGGTATCGGTATCAAAGAAACAAAAGTATCAGCAAAAATATCAACTATTTCAGTGAAATAAATCTCAATTCAAACTCACACAAAAGCATCAAGAAACAAGAGAGAATCAAGAAAATCATACTAAAAGGATGATAACTATGAACTCTCACAAGGGGTTGGAGGAATGGGGTATTTATATAGTGGAGAAGTAGTTGAAGACTATTTACGTAGCATAATCTGTAGAATCCATCTATAATAATGGTCATTTGACGAAGACTATTGTTTTGCAATTGCATATAATTCTGGAAAAGCTTTCACACATGTAGCCCCACAACAAAGGAATCATAAAAGCACTTTTGCTTAGAATGGATGAGTGTATGCTGAGTTGGTTCTACTATGAAGTTGAACACTCCGTTTGTTTTTGTTTTTAAAGGAAAATCTTTAAATGATGTAAAATAAATAAAAATGTTTTTCCTTTATAGTTTTGTTCAAAAATGCTCTTATGATCAATACTTTAGTAAACAAATATCTCTATTGTTATCAAATATATCAAAAATCTCTTTTTCCAAATAAATATATATATTTTTTCTTTTGAAACACATTTTGTTCCTAATAAAATATTACTTTTTAAAAAAAAACCTTGCACTTAATTTTTTTTAAAAAAATCACTTTGACTAATAAAAATGTAAGAAAAGATTTTTTTTAGAGTAACTCCATACACCCTTTTAATAGATAATAAATGTCATATGTATAAAATCATAGTGAAAATTCATCATTAATTTTTATTTAGATAAGGATAAAAAACAATTGTAATGGAACATGAAATATTTTTAATTTTTTGCATTGAAGTAGGATAAATATTTGCTAATAATAAAAAAATTATTAGAAAAGAATGTGTTCAAACAGAAAATAAATAATATATTTATTTGAAAAAAATATATTTTTGATTCATTAAGTAACAATTGGGAATACTTTTTTTTTTAATTACAATTGGGAATACATTTTTAACATAATATAGATATATATTATTTTCAAGAAAAAATGATTGAGTTTTTATTGTTGCTCTAAAAGTGACTGAAGTAATTTTAGGGGAAAAAAACAGAATTGTGAGCACTAATTTTAGGACCATGTAACTATGTATTTGTATAATGCACAAGACAATATTATGAGCGTGTAGTCATGTATAAATATTGCATTTAGAGATTTTCACTATCCAATTGCATCTAATTAAGGAAAATACTGAAAGTTTGGAGTTAGGTTAAAATCACAGATTAGTTGGTGAAGTCAAATCAGAGAGAGGGTGTTTGAATCGGTTTAAAAGTTGGTCAAACCTGCTTTTAAGTCAGTTTGGATCGGTTTAAAAGCTGGTCAAACCTGCTTTTAAGTCAGTTTTAACTTCTAAAAGTGTTTGACAAATTTAAAATTACTTAAAATAAGTAAAAAAAATGACTTAAAACAAGTTAGGAAGTGTTTTGCAAGGTTAAAAATAACTTAAAATAAGTTAAAAACCAAAAGTAGACTTTCTCTGCTTTTTATTTTTTGACTTTAAAATCATTTAGTTTGATTTTTTATTTTTGACTGAAAAACTACTTTTTTTTAGCCAATCCAAACATACTCTTAGTTTTGGTGTTACGTGTAACAACAATATGTATTACGTCATTATATGACCTCATTCTCATGAAGAAAACTTATTTGCACTTGTCATAGCTATCAATTAAGTAAATACGCTCGCATATCTTGGTCTTATTGAATTTTGTGTTGCCATATCAACTTAGAATGGCTTCTCAAGGACAATGGCCATCGAAAACACTGCTTCCTTAACAAAATAATTGTGTGGCAAAATGGAAAACATATTCAAGCTATTGTAATTATTATGTCTTCATTAGGATCAAATAAATGATTCTATTTTAAAGTACTCATATGATATGATCAGTTCATGTGCGTAATATATGTAACATTGGATATGAGCAGTGTTGACTATTTCATATTTGGTTCGGGGTGTGACAAACTTGGTATCAGAGCGCAGAGTTCAAGAGTCCTAAGGTGTCTATGAAGACGTGTCTGTAGAATCTTTGTATCAGTGTAAAGCACGTCACATCTATTAATTAAGAAGCTACAACATTTAGGAAACATTTCCATTCCTTCTTACTCTTTTTCGTGCGATAGAGTTTAACTTTATAAAAGTTTCTTTCTAATTCGTTCTTGCACGTATCTTTTTAGATGTTCGAGGTTGTCCTGCTAGGAGAAATGCTGATCCCCAGGATCAAGGGGTTCTCAATACACCAGAAGTGCAACCCCCTCAAGGAGAGGTAACTAATGCTGAGTTCTGGGATGCTATACAGATGTTGAGTCAAGTCGTGGCCAATCAAGCTGGTCAGCAAAGAGGGGTTCGTCAGGATGTGGCTGATACATCTAGGATACGTGAGTTCTTGAGGATGAATCCCTTAAAATTCACAGGGTCAAATATCACTGAGGATCCGGAGAACTTTGTGGAGAAGCTGCAAAAAGTGTTTGAGGTTATGCATGTTGCTGATGCTAAGCGAGTGGAGTTATCTGCATACCAACTCAAGGGTATTTCTAGGATTTGGTACGACCAATGGAAGAAGAGAAGGGCTGAAGGAGCACCAATTGTGAGTTGGGCTGTGTTTGAAAGTGCCTTCATAAGGCGTTTCTTTCCCCGTGAGCTGAGAGAGACAAAGGTAAGAGAAGTTCTCACTCTTAAGCAGGAGTCCGTGAGTGTGTGTGAGTGTGCATGAGTATAGCCTCAAGTTCACCCAACTGTCCCGTTATGCTTTGGAGATGGTTGCTGATATGAGGAGCAAAATGAGTCTATTTGTGTCTGGACTGTCCCGTTTGTCAAGCAATGAGGGTAAGGCTGCAATGTTGATAGGGGGCATGGACATAGCAAGACTCATGATCCATGTCCAACAGGTTAAGGAGGACAAGTTAAAAGATAGGGAAAAGTTCCGCAACAAGAAGGCTAAGACAACAGGTAATGAGTCCGGACAACAGAAGGCTGGTAATGCGAATCGGTCATCTTTTCAGCAAAGGCCAACTGTACCTGCACAATCATCTGCTAGTGCACCTGCACCAAAGAACAGAGGTGAGTTCAAGAATCAGAATTTTCAAAACTTTAAAGCTCGACCTTTAGGGTAGTGTGGCACAAAGGACCAATTGGACTCCTACATGTGCTAATTGTGGTAGAAACCACCCAGGAGCGTGTCGTGATGGCTCTACTAGCTACTTCAAGTGTGGTCAGACATGTCACTTTATGAGAGAGTACCCTAAGAACTTGCAAGGTAATGGTAATAGGGAAATAGAGCCCAATCTTCTTCAGGGGCTCCGACAGACAGATTTGCACCTAGAGGAGCTACTTCAGGGATAGGAGGATGAGCAAACCATGTATGCTATCACCACTCATCAGGAGCAGGAGAATTCACTAGATATTGTCACTAGTTTGATCAAAGTCTTTACTTTTGATGTATATGCATTACTTGATCCAGGTGCGAGTTTATCTTTTGTGACTCTGTATATTGCTATAAGGTTTGATATTCTTCCCGAATGACTTCTTGAGCCCTTCAGTGTTTCCACACCGGTTGGTGAGTCTATTCTAGCTGAGAGAGTTTATTGTGATTGTACCATCTTTGTCAATCACAAGGACACCACGGCCGACTTAGTCGAGTTAGACATGGTGGACTTGTTATGCCTCAGTTGATTGTAGAACTAAGTAGTTAAGTTCCAATTTCCTAATGAGCATGTTATAGAGTGGAATAGTAGTTCAGCAATGCCTAAGAGTCGTTTCATTTCATACCTTAAGGCCAGGAAGTTAGTTTCTAAGGGGTGCATATATAACCTAGTCCGAGTTAATGACTCTAGTGTTGAGACACCACCTATTCAGTCAGTTCCAATTGTGAGTGAGTTTCCAGAGGTCTTTCCAGATGATCTTCCCAGAGTCCCTCCTGAGAGAGAAATCAACTTCGGTATATATATTTTTTTCTGATACTCAACCTATTTCTATTCCGCCATATAAAATGGCTCCAGATGAGTTAAAAGAGTTAAAAGAGCAGTTGAAATATCTTCTTGATAAAGGTTTTATTCGACCTGGTATCTCACCGTGGGGCGCTCCGGTCATTTGTGAGGAAGAAAGATAGTTCTCTTAGGATGTGTATTGATTACCGTCTGTTGAACAAGGTTACTATAAAGAATAAGTATCATATTCCAAGAATTGATGATATTTTCGATCAAATCTAGGGTGCCACTTGCTTTTCTAAGATAAACCTTAGATCTGGCTATCATCAGTTGAGAGTAAGAGAAAGTGATATCCCAACGACAACATTCAGGACCCGTTATGGTCATTATGAGTTTCTTGTTATGTCTTTTAGCTTGACTAATGCTCCTGCAACTTTCATGGATCGTATGAACAGAGTGTTTAAGCCATATCTTGACATATTTGTTATTGTGTTTATTGATGACATTCTGATTTATTCGAGGAATGAGGAGGATCATGCTAGCCATCTCAGAATAGTTAACCAAACTCCCAAAGATAGAGAGTTGTATGCCAAATTTTCTAAGTGTGAGTTTTGGCTTGAATCTACGGCGTTCTTAGACCACATTGTATCTGGAGAAGGGATTCAAGTTGACACTCAGAAGATTGAAGCAGTGCAAAACTGGCCTAGACCCACATCTCCAACTGATATAAGGAGTTTTTTGGATTTGGCTGGTTAATATAAGAGGTTTGTTGAGAGGTTTTCATCTATTTCTTCCCCGTTGACTAAGTTGACTTAGAAAATAGTTAAGTTTCAATGGTCTGAATTTTGTGAGAAAAGCTTTCAAGAATTGAAAACCCAGTTAACTACTGCCCCAATGTTAACCCTACCGGAGGGTACACAAGGCTTTGTTGTGTATTGTGATGCATCCAGAGTTGAACTTGGTTGTGTATTGATGCAGAATGGTAAGGTTATAGCCTATGCCTCCAGACAACTTAAGATTCACCGTAAGAATTACCCAACTCATGATCTAGAGTTGGATATTGTAGTGTTTGCTTTAAAAATATGGCGTCACTATCTCTATAGTGTTCTTGTAGATGTGTTCACCGATCACAAGAGTCTCCAGTATATTTTCCAGACACAGGAGATGGTTAAAGTTACTCAAGGATTACAACATGAGTATCCTCTATCACCCAGGTAAGGCTAATGTTGTTGCTGACACTTTGAGCAGGTTATCTATGGATAGTACTTCCCATATTAAGGAAGGCAAGATAGAAATAGCTAGAGATGTGCACAGACTTGCATGATTGAGAGTCCTACTGCTGGATTCCAATGAAGGTGGAGTGGTGGTGATGAATGGGGCTGAATGATTTCTAGTGTCTGAAGTGAAAGAGAAACAATACCAAGACCCTGTTTTGCTTGAATTGAAGGCAAATGTTCATAAGCAGAAAATGAAGGCTTTTGAATAAGGGGGAGACGGTGTGTTGATGTATCAAGGTAGATTATGTGTACCAAAGGTGGATGAACTCCAAGAAAGGATCATGGAGGAAGCTCATAGTTCCATATATTCAATCCATCCTGGTTCCACAAAGATGTATCATGACTTGAGGGAAGTCTATTGGTGGAGTAGTATGAAAAGGTGTATTGCACAGTTCGTTGCCAAGTGCCTAAATTGCCAACAAGTCAACGTAGAGAACCAAATGCCTGGTGGTATGGCTCAGAATATAAATCTTCCAAAATGGAAGTGGGAGATGATAAATATGGATTTCATCACTGGCTTACCGTGATCTCACATGCATCATGACTCAATTTGAGTGATTGTAAATCAGATGACTAAATCAGCCCACTTCTTACCGATAAAGACTACCTATTCAGTAGAAGATTATGCCAGATTATATATTCAAGAGATAGTCAGACTTTATGGAGTTTATGTGTCCATCATTTCAGATAGAGGTGCACAATTTTGGAAGTCTTTCTAGAAAGGTTTGGATTCAAATGTAAATTTGAGTACTGCTATCCATCCTTGGATTGATGGTCAAGCAGAGCGTACGGTTCAGACTTTAGAGGATATGTGCGCTTGTGTGATCGATTTCAAAGGTAATTGGGATGATCACTTACCTCTCATAGAGTTTGCTTACAACAACAGTTATCACTCTAGTATCCAGATGGCTCCTTCTGAGGCTCTTTATGGGTGAAGATGTAGATCGCCTATTGGTTGGTTTGAAGTTAGTGAAGTGGGATTGATAGGACTAGAGTTGGTTCATTAAGCCATGAAGAAAGTGAAGATTATTCAAGAAAGGTTAAAAACAACACAAAGTTGTCAGAAATCCTATACAGATGTTAGGAGAAGAGACTTGGAGTTTGAGGTGGATGATTGGGTTTACTTGAAGGTTTCACCCATGAAGGGTGTTATGATATTTGGCAAGAAGGGGAAACTCAGTCCCCAGTATATTGGTCCTTACAGGATATCCAAGAGAATTGACAATGTAGCTTATGAGTTGGAGCTACCATTAGAGTTAACCGCAGTCTACCCGGTATTCCACATCTCTATGTTGAAGAAGTGTATGGGTGATCCTTCACTCATTATACCTACTGAGAATATTGGTATTAAGGACATCCTATCTTATGAGAAGATACCCGTTCAGATTCTTGATTGACATGTTTGCAAGCTGAGAACCAAGGAGGTTGCATCAGTCAAGGTCTTATGGAGAAATCAGTTTGTTGAGGAAACTACTTGGGAGACTAAGAAAGATATACCCACATCTCTTTACCTTTGGAGAAGTTCTAAACTAAGATACTGACTCTTTTCTTGGTACTCTTTAAGTTGTTATGCTAAGTTCTGTGAATTGCATGTTGGATGTTTGAGTTGGGTGTTAGATGTTTTCCCACACCTATCCTAATTAGAGTGATCTCATTTGAGGACGAACTTTCCCAAGGTGGAGATATTGTAACACCTTGTACTTTGAAAGAGCTAAATTGAGAATTCTACAAGTTACTCTTAAATTGTGAGTTTTGGGTCAACTTGAAACGACCATAACTCTCAGCACATGATGAGTTAGGTGGCCTATGAGTTATCAAATCGAAGGTCTTCGATTCCTCTTTCCAACGCCGCCAAGTTTGCTAAATTCTGAGTTCGGATGAAGGAGATATGCCCTTTTGAGTGCAGCCTATCTAGTTAAGACATTTCCATCCTTTTTAAGGAGGGGTATTTTGGTCTTTTTCTTACCCCACTAGACTTAGACGTTTTTTTCACCCTCTTAGGGGTCTAAACTGATTGGAATCAGTTTTAGTCATTCCAAAAACGTTTGAAGGGTTAGGGCAAAGTTCAAGAGGAGAAAAATGGAGAAAGTTTCAAGCGTTCATCGAATTGGAGGATTTTTATCAAAGAACTTAGTTCTTTCGAGGTACGTAAGTTTTCATAGTGTTGGGTATGTTCACCCTCACACCAATCATGAGTTTCTAATTTTGAATTCATCCATGAGATTGGCTATATTGTGATTCTTGTTGAGTTCTTGAGGTTTTGTGCTTCATTCTTTAACAATGAAGCTTTATTGAGTTCTTGAGGTGAGGGTCTTACGATTGGGTGTTTTTCTTGAGGGATTTTGAGTGGGTTTTCAATAATTTATGTTGGATTTATGAAAACAAACGAGTTTGGGAGGAAATCATTCGATTCCAGATGAGTTAGGCCTTGATTAAGCAAGAAAATTCATCAAAAATCTGGGTAGAGAGTGGGGCGTCGCGCTAGCATAGCACCCAAACTATTGTTCAGTAGTTTGGGCTTGGCACACGACTCCACTAAGTGTTCCCCAACTATTGTTTAGTAGTTTTAGGGCTGGCTCCCCGCACCACTCAGTGCGCCAGGGTTGCCCGATCCCCTACCCTTCCGTCCTTCTTTCTGTGAGAGTTCCCTCGAATCGTACCCATGTTCTTTACTTGATTTTCACACTTAAAATATTCATTAATCATTGAGAGATCCTATATATTCTAGTCATAACTCTTGAATTCACATTCCAAATTTAAGGTAAAGTTAAGAGCAAAGTTCAAGAAACCCTTTTGAGTCATTTTGAAAAGTTTTTTACAAATTTTAAAACTTGTTTTAAGACATGAGTATGAGGATGAGGATGAGGATGAGGAGAGTTGAGTTTCATTATTTAGAATGAGTATAAGGGAACTAAGTATTCCTAAGTGTAAATATTTTTACATTTAAAATGAGAGGAAACCTTGAATTCTAAACGAATTCATGAGGAGTTTTGAGTATTATCACTTTTAAGAGAACCTTTTGAGCAATTATGTCAAATTGAGGAGGAGTTATGTTTTTAAACATATGAGCATGAGTTATATATTATTGGGAGTAGTATTGAGCACCGATATGTGGATGAGTTCAGACAACTCAAAATCCTCATAAACCATGTACGCCAACATGGAAAAATGATCATACTTTTTAGATAATTCCTTATTGATTTTAAGCATATCTTATTGGATCCACTTAGTTGAGGATGTCCTATACTCCGGCAAGGTATATGACAATTCTGGTAGCGTGGGCGAGATGTTGTATCATCACGTAGCTCATAGTTATGGTTGTCGATTAGAGAATCTCCCAAATAAGAGTAAAAAGTTTATAATTGTATTTTTATACATTTTTAGTTCTTGTCTATTATTTACAAAGCTTTATATACTGTATCTTATGATCATTTTTTTTCTCTTGAGTTGAGTTGAGTATCTTTTAGTTGAGTATCATTGAGTTGAGTTGAGTATCTTTGAGTAGTATCATTGAGTTGAGTTTAGTGTTCTTAAGTTGAGTTGAGTTGAGACGAGGTGGGTATGTCTTTCTTTTTATCAGATCAAGCTTATGTTATGTTTCAGTGTTCCCCTTGCATGCTCGTACAATGTATTGATGACATTTGGCCTGCATCTTTTCATGATGCATATACAGGTGTTCAGGGTCATCAATAGGCGCTTCATTGATACCACTAGTTCCAACTAGCTTGGTGAGCCTCCTTAATTTGCGAATGGCGTCACATTATGGTTTTACTTTATTAGGATGTCGTGGGTCTTGTCCCGACTTCCATCTTAGTATAGTATTTAGAGACTTCGTAGACAGTAGGAGTTGAGAAGTATTTCTTTCATTTCCCTTGTTGATGTTTTAAAGACTTTGAGTGGAACACTTACGTTCATTTGAGTATTTCTGATTTAAACTATTATCATTTATGATATCCTTATGAGTTGATTTTATATTGAGTTCCTATATTGATGAGTAAGTCTTCCGCTGAGTATTGAGCCAGGCCAAGGGTTCGCTTGGGGACCAACGATGGTTCTTGAGTGCCAGCGATGTCCAAGGTGTAGGCTCGGGGCGTGACATAATGCATTCCAATCTATCTCCTTTTTCAGCTGCTTATTTTCTCCCCCTAATGTTGGGTATGCTGATTCGTCAAAATGACAATAAAAAAATCTTGCCTTAAATAAATTTCCAGTCATAGGTTCCAAATATTTTTTAATAGAAGGAGATTAATACCCACTATATATCCACAGCCTTCTTTGGAGATCCATCTTTGTACATTGTGGTGGTGCAATTGGAACATATACCACACATCCAAATATTCTAAGATGAGATTTGTTCGAATCCTGACTAAAAGCCTTGTAATGGGGAGAATTTATGATGACTTGTGGGTAAGGCTAGGCATTCAGTAATTCGGTTCGATTTTGGTTTTTTTTTTTTTGGTTTTTTCGGTTGTTGGTTCTTGTACAATGTGTACCGAACACCGAACTGAATTATTTCGGTTCAGTTTGGTTTTTTTTAGTTCGGTTCGGTTTTTGTTAGTTCGATTTTTTTATGGGCCTGCTTAGTGAACTTTTTAAAATTTAAAATTTTACAATTTTTTTGTTTGATTTTTCAGCTTAATGGGCTAAAATAGTTACATTGCTATGTCATATCAACTGCAATATTTTGTAAAATAATACCAAAGAAGATACCATAAGTCCATACTGCCAATCTGCCATTAGGCATTAACACCAAAGAAGCTCATATCTATGTAGTAAATTAAAATAACACCAAAGAAGCTCACATCAAAAGTCAAAACAAAGTGCCATACTGTCAATCTTCCATTAGGCATTAACACAACAAATTTTTAATTCACAATGTCACTAAAACACACAAAATTTTAATTAACAATGTCACTAAAACAAAAGTGCATTGTAGTTAATGTCTTCACAAATACAATGATCAATACCTGATTGTGGTCACCAGTTGGCTGCTAGGTGATGCTGGTCGCTGCTGCGTGATGCTGGTCGCTGGCTCGTTGCTGCGTGATGACTGTTGCCTACGTGGTGCATGCTGGCCTGCTGTGTTCTGGTCGGCCGTCGTTGCTAATCGGCCGATCGCTGAAAGATGTGGGAAGTACCGAAGGGAGAAATGGAAAAGAGTCGAAGACTGAAGACTGATGTGCGGCTGAGGGTTGCTATGCTAAGAAAAGCTGAAAAGTTAAAGTTGGACCTAAATTTACCTATTTTTTATTTAATATTAATAAAATATTAATAATATTATAAATATAGTATAATATATTTCGGTACACCGAAATACCGAATTATGCAAAATTACATATCGAAATCAGAATCGAAATACCAAAAAATGCAAAAATATATACCGAATATCGAATCAAAAACTAAAATACCAAAACCAAAATATCGAAATAATTCGGTTTGGTTTGGTGTTTCGGTTTCTCGGTGTTTATGCCCAACCCTACTTGTGGGTCTAATCCGCACAAGACTTTCTACATGCAAAATAGCATGACCCCATAATAAAATGGAAAGTTTTGTTCTCATAATCATTGGTCTAGCAATTAATTGAAGGCGTTTAATTAATGATTCCGCTAGACCATTTTGATTACGAACATGAGCCACCAGATGCTCAACTATTATCCCAATTGATATTCAATAATCATTATTAGCTTGTGATGTAAACTGACCAGCATTATCAAGACAAATATCTGAATTGCATATTCTGGAAATTATGCTCTTAATTTTATTATATGAGCAAGTAATCTCGCAAACGCCACTTTGCAAGTTGATAATAAACACACATGTGACCATATTGTAGATGTATATATTGAAACTGTATAATATTTAAATGGTTCACATAATGGGTGAATGAGCCCATATATATCATCATGTATACGTTCCAGAAATGTTGGAGATTCAATTCTCACTTTGATTACTGATGGTCTAGTAATCAACTTGCCTTGAGAATACACTGAACAAGAGAATTCCTTAAATTGAAGAATCTTTTGGTTCTTCAAAGAGTGTCCATGTGAACTCTCAATTATTTAACGCATCATATTAGAATTGAAATGGCTCAACCAGTCATGCCAAATAATAAAATCATATGAGTTAGTAAATCTTTGATTTACTATGTCATGTGTTTCAACCATGCTAATACTTGTGTAGTATAAGCCGAATGAAAGAGTGGGTAACTTTTCAAGTATAAATCTTTTACCCGACTTCACTGTAGTAATATAAAGATATTTGTTATTTTCATCATTTGTAGTTTCAATATGATAGTCATTTGATGAATGTCTTTGAAACTTAATAAATTTATTTGAGACTTACTATAGTATAAAGTTTCATCAATTATCAATTTTTTACCTCCGGTAAGTACTAAGTTAGCCTTTTCGGAGACTTCAATTAATTTCTTACTACCGGGTATTGTATTAACATTAGCTTTCTTCATAATTAAAGAAGAGAAATATTTCTTATCTCTTAAAGTAGTGTGTTTTGTGGCACTATCTATAAGACATATATCATCATAATTTATTTTGGATCCAATTGATGACTCGAGAATTTCTATATTCTTCATAAAAATAAAAGATATATTATAAGAATATGAGAAACTAGAAATATAAGAAATTTTAAGAGGTTGCACTAAATATGTAGAAATTAGCAAGACATAATATTTTAGGAAAGCAGAACAACATAGTTGCAAACATAAAAGAAATTAATAATTATTTTTATAATCTTATTCCCCAATAAGATGATCAGTTCTTCAATCTATACTCTCATAAAAGTTTTCTACTTTCAATGAGTAATATTTGGGTGACCTTCAAAGTAATCATATTTTTTGCCTCAAAATCATCACATTTATTTGAGGGAGCTTCTTTATTATCATCATCCTGAAAGGTTAAGTGTGCCTCCACATTGTTATCTTTTATTTTGAGAGAGGCTTGATAAAGATTTATAAAATGACCGGGTGTAAGACATTCACGTGCCCAATGACCTTTCATACCACATCGGTGACAACTATTTGCTCTACCTCGAGAAGGATTATTTTTTGAAACTTTATTGTTCTCATCTTTATTTCCACCATAATTAAGATAATTATTTCATCCTCTACCACGTCTTTGTCCACGTCTAAAACCATGACCACAACTAAGATCACAATAATTATTTTGTCTTGATCCAGACTAATTATGTGTTGCTACAACATTCGCTTCAGGGAATGGAGCAGACCCAATTTTAAAATCTTGAAATCGATGGTGTATCCACTCATATCGAGCTTTTGGTAATACTATAAGCTTTATGTGGTCATATCGATCTTTTAAATTAATCCATAATTCAAGTGTATCTTTCATAGTCAAATATTCAGTTTTTAATCCTTCATGGAGATGATGGCAAAAAAAATTATGGCTTTCGCTTTATCTTAAATTGATATTTTATTTCTTATTTAATAGTATCTCCAAGACCTTTAGTGTCAAGGTGGATTTCAACATCAAGAACCCATGAAAAGTAATTTTTTTCGGTAATATCAAGTACCACAAGCTTTGATAAATTTGACATGATGAAAACTAAAGAAAAAAATACAAAGATAACTAGTACTAAATTTTTGAATAAAATAAATTTAAGTAGATCCTTAAGATATACTCATATAAAAGAATTTGGTTATTAATTAATGTAACCATAAAAATAATGATAATACATGATACTAACATTTGATTTAAACAATAGTCTTATTACAAGGTACATAAAATTAGTTATATAAATGAAAATTTAAGTAGTATCATAAGATGTTCAAGAAATATATTATGGTGACATTATTATTATTATTATTATTATTAGTTCCGATCGAGCACTCTCTTTTCTTTGTCCAATTCCGTCTTACCAAACAAGACTGACTTCTTACCAACCCGCGAAGGGAATTTGGTGCTCAACTTATTAATTTATCTGAAGATTTTGCAGATGAGATGGAAACCACTTTTGATTTTAAAAATCAAGTTCAACAATATTTTTACCCTTGTTATTAGCAGACTAAATTTATCTCATGATGTAGCCCCGTTATACGAAAGGCTAAAAAAGGATCATAAAACAATCCGTTAACCAGATATCTCTGAAATATCTACCAGGGCTCTTTAAAATTTCAAGATGATCTATATAATCAAAAGTTTTTAATAAAAACTGATGCTCAATCTTTAAAGTATATGTTTAAAAAGATCTCCTCCGCAAACTAAAGGGAAAAGATCACGTGTGAAGTTGATCTTCAACAAGTAAAAGTCACTATCAACAGTAGATACACTGTTGAACAACAGTAGAAAAACTGTTACTGTATATATGGAACCTAGTGATAAGCGGTCCACAATCACTGTAGATCTACTGTAGCTATATTCCTTTATCTTCTAAAAATAAGTTCTTTTGTAGTTGGAGAAAGGTAGGTTTTTAGAAACCCTCTCTCTCTTTTGTTCTCTCCCTTGCTCTCTTGTATTATATTGTAAGTTGTGAGTTTGCCGGAGATTTACCAGAGTTTGTTAATAAAGCATAGTTCTCATATAGGCCCTGGTGTTGGCCAAAAGGTACTTTCTTTTATTCTTCCTTTTCCTTACTTTCTCTACTTCTCCGATTTAAACCGTGACTATGTCGGATAACTAACTTCACTTTTATATCTACCATGAAAGATCTAGACTTTATCTAAATATGAATAAATTTATATATAGTTTCTTGACTTGGTTCCGAGATGGTGGTACAGTCGGCTTTAATACAACAAGTCAGTGGCTTTGTCTTAGTGACTCCATCTAGCCAGCCGTGGTCTCAGCCCAATATGGAGTTAAAAGGGCGCCTTATACCCAGTTAGAACTGCTAGATAGATGGGCTCACTAACAATACGTATTTGAATCATGACAGACCCTTTGCCTGGGTAAAAGGATCAGATACTTCCATACAATCATTAAACTATATAAAAATTTGTATATATTTCGATCCGGATTTATTCTTATTCCTTGAATTCGGATGTTAACAAGCTAGATTGAAGATGACCGCGCGGACTACCGCCCGTCTTCTGAGATCCTGGTTTCGTTGGTATCAGAGCCTAGGAACTTTCATGGTAAATATGAGATTGATGTGAAGTATTTCGACATAGATATACTCTCTTAATCATGGATTTAGGAGATACTAGAACTAAAAGTACTCGATTGGAAGAGGTAGATATACCTCAAAACCTTGATTTGTTAAACAAATGGACTATTCCAAAAGTTGATATAAAAACCATTTATGATTATCGTTGGTTTGATAAGATCTCTAATAAACAGTTGATAAAAACTACTGAGCAATCTTTGGCGTTGAATTCATCTGAACAAACTATTCGTTTGTTAAATAAGCGCGATATTGAATTATATAAATCTTAATATAAATTCTTGCATATTGGCATGGTACAAATCGCTTTTTAAGCCGTTAACTCTTAAAGGGTTACGAGAAACATTTTTAGCTGCTCTTCGTGATGCTCGAAATTTAAATTTTCGACAATCTTTGATGGGTTCGATTGAATCTACGGTAGCTTATGGCCCAATATATTTCAATACTCAGCCTAACTTGCAGTTATCTTTGATTGATTCTAATATTCTTGATGCTTTGACTTTAAATGTTAAAACACATGGTTATAATTATGCGCCTGGATCTGAATTGATTTGTTTATCTTATAGAATCTATTTTGAACTGCTTGCTACGTTAAACCCATGATGTAAGTTATATGATACATCTGATCAAACAATAATAGTTGAAACTACTTTTGCTAAATCCAAGGTCACTACTAGAAGACCTTTAAAATGGGAAGAGATTAATTTTCCTACTACTTGGACTTTAGACTCTGTTATATCTCCTGAACAGCTGACTGATGCTGTCACTAATTCTGAATATCCTCATATTACTCAAAATGCTGATGGTAAGATTTGTATTCAGTTTGATGAAAAAAGTGTTCCTTATAATAGACATTCATTTTCTTTTGATAGAAGATTACTTGCCATCCAACA
This sequence comes from Solanum acaule, assembly GCA_036250505.1. NCBI lineage: Eukaryota > Viridiplantae > Streptophyta > Magnoliopsida > Solanales > Solanaceae > Solanum > Solanum acaule. The sequence goes on from JAJOOR010000049.1 coordinate 16,949, forward strand.
CATCTCGCTGATTGACCTTGGTTATGGTCCAACTCGAAATCGTGCTGCTTCTTTGCATACATTATCTTCTGTCATATCTGCTGATAAAAATAAAATTAAAATTGATCCTCGATTAAATATTGTTCAAGCAAATCATCTGATATTTCTGTCATATCATCTGATATTTCTGATAATGATATTCCTTATGCATCCGAAATGGATTTTAATCTTAATGATACTTAATGATGAATGGACATCAAATTGATTTTAGTCTAGGTTCACTGGCAAGAAAATATATTCAAAATGAATTTGCAAGTGATAAATGGAGCCAGTTTAAAACTTGGTTTTTTCACACATACAGTATGGAGGATTTGCATAATATTTCTCAAGAATTTTACGAGACTTGTGCTTTACATAATCATATTATGTTTTTCGTACCCTGGTTTATAACCACTTATTTGTCTTTATTCATCAATGTTCTTGAACGATCATATAAAGATGAATTAGGTAATATTATCAAAGTTATTTATCCTCCTCAGGCACCGTTTATACTACCTAATAATACATGTATTACTTTCACTACTTTTCAGAAGTTTATTGAAAATGATGTGGCTACGGTAAACATTAACGAGATTAATAATCACATTTCTCAAAACAACTATTTAGGACTTTATGTGAAAGTTTTAGGTGAACATATTAGTTCTCTTGATAAAAAGTTAGATGATATGACGACTTTAATTGTTCAGATTAGAAGTGATTTAAAATCTTCTGAATAGGCTTCTACGTCAAAACAACCGAATGTTCTTCCTACGCATATTCAGAGACCTCCTGAAATTCAGGATTTTGTTTTTAAACCCCTATATGATCTTGAAAAACTTCTTGATAAAAGGTTTTCGGAATTTGGTGCTCAACCTATTAATTTATCTGAAGATTTTGCAGATGAGATGGAAACCAGTTTTGATTTTAAAAATCAATTTGATTTGGAAATTAATAAACTTCGTGGTTATCCCAAGAAGAATAGTGGTAATACTAAATATGCTCATCAACCTAATATGCAAACTTATTATTATCCCAGACTGACCCCTCAAGAGGTTTTGATAGAGGAACGTGATTGGAACCAAACTAATACTTCTTATAGTGGAAGTGAGATATATGAATGGAATCTCGACGGTTTAACTGATAGGAAATTAACTATACTTGTTCATAGAATGCTTATGTATGCTACTATTTGTAAGAGTGTTAATAACATCGATAGAACTATTTGCAAGATTTTAATTGCAGGTTTTACTGGTCAACTTAGAGGCTGGTGGGATAATTATATGAGCCTTGAGGCAAAAGCCGTTGTACTTAATGCTAAGGCTGTTAATGATGGTGTTCATAACTTAGGTTTTGCCTTAGTAAAAAATAGAGAAGACGCAGTTTATACTTAGTCTTGACTATTCTCGAACATTTTAATGGTAGATTTACCAATCAATATGAAACTGCTCGTTCTTTGTTAAATGATCTTCGATGTAGACATTTAAGTGAATTCCGATGGTATAAAGATATTTATCTAAGTCGGGTGATGGAACTGCCGGAAAATGGTCTTGAGCATTGGAAAGCCAAGTTATAGATGGCTTACCTCCATTATTTGCAGAAACAGTTAAGAAAACTCTACGAAATTCGCAAGGTGCTATTCCTTATGGCGCTTATACTTATGGTAAGCTTATAGGAGCCTGCACTCAAGAAGGTATTAATTTGTGCAATGAATTAAAGCTCTCTAGGCAGCTTAAGATTGATAAGCTTAGAGAAAGATCTCAGCTAGGAGACTTTTGTACCCAATTTGGATTACCTGATACTACCGCAAATGGTACCAAACATAGAGATTCTAATAAATCCGATCTAGATAGATCTCATCGGAAAAGAAGATCTAGACGAAGGTCTAGGGAAGAACGAGAAGAACAAAAAGCTCATCGTAAATCAAATAGATTTACGAAAAATAGGTCTAGGCGAGATCTCGCAATGATTAAGTGCTACAAGTGTGGAAAATTTGGGCATATAGCACCAAATTGTAGGCTTGAAAAGCTTAAAACTCTAGAGTTACAGGAAGATATGCACGATAAGATCTATAGTTTCTTGTACTCCTCTGGTTCTGAGTCCGATTATGATGATGATGATTATTCTGAATCAAGTTTTGAAACTGATAAACTTGAAACATCTGGTAATACTCAGTCAACAACTATAGATGCTTGTAAATGTAATGGTGATATTTGCTCTTGTGAAAATGATGTATTTTATAAATTACAATCTCAATTTGAAGATATGAATATTAATACTATTACTTCCAATAATGTGATAGAGCTTTTAAAAGAAGTTACTGATAACACGTTGCGTGAAAAGATTATTCAGCTCGCTGCTAATAATAAGGCTAGCTCATCTAATGTTGTTGAAAAGTAAAAAAATGAGTTTGAATATTCTGCTCCTTATTCTTTATCTGAAGTCAATAATAAACTTTCTAAACAACATGCTGTTATTCATGATACTTCTTTTGATGACCATAAAGGAGAAATTGAACAGTTGAAACAAGAGATTAAATCTCTTAAACAAAATCAGATTATTTGTGATCACCGCCTTACTCAGATTGAGTTTGCTAATAATAAGGGTAAAAATATTGTTGAAGAAAATACTCTTGCAAAATCTATTAATATTGATCCTAAACAAAATATGTTTTTAGGAATGATGCAGGTTGTTACAGCTCATAAATGGTATGTTAAATGTACTATATTAATTGATAATACTTTTTCTATAACTGATATTGCTATGATAGATAGTGGAGCTGATGTTAGTTGTATTCAAGAAGGTCTTGTACCTACCAAATATTTTGAAAAAACTACTCATATGGTCAAATCTGCTTCTGGACATGCTTTTGATATAAAGTATAAATTGCCTAATACGCGTATTTGCCAAAATAAAGTCTGCATTCCGCATTTCTTCTTTTTGATTAAAAATTAGTTATACCCTCCGATTATACTTGGAACTCCATTTATAAATGCTATTTATCCTTTCACCAACATCGCAGCTAAGGGTTTTTCTGCTACTTATAAAGATAGAGATATTAGTTATACTTTTATCACTGATCCTATTTCTCGTGATATTAATGCTTTGATTAATATGAAACAAAAGCATGTTGATTCTTTACAACTTGAAATATTTAGTATGAATATATTCGACACTTTAAAATCTACTAAAGTGCAGGAAAAAATTAAATTAATTTCGGAACAAATGGCCATTGATAATTTTGCTGATCAGCCTAGTGCTTTCTGAAATCGAAAAAAGCATATTGTGACTCTTCCATATGAAGATAATTTCTCTGAGGATGATATTCCTACTAAATCACGCCCTTGCCAGATGAACGCCGAATTGGTTGAATTTTGCAAGAAAGAAATTGATAATTTATTACAAAAGGGTTTGATAAAACCTTCTAAATCTCCTTGGTCTTGTACTGCATTTTATGTCAATAATGCAACTGGAAAAAAATGCGGTGTTTCCAGGTTAGTTATAAATTATAAACCTTTGAACAAATATTTGAAATGGCTTAGGTATCCTATTCCAAATAAAAAAGATTTATTGTCAAGATTATATGACGCTAATATATTTTCTAAATTTGATTTAAAATAGGGTTATTGGCAGATCCAAATATTTAAAGAGCACTCTTATAGAACTGATTTTAATGTCCCAATTGGACAATATGAATGGAATGTTATGCCATTTGGTTTGAAAAATGCTCCTTCTGAATTCCAAAAAATTATGAATGATATTTTTAACCCATATTTGGATTTTATCATTGTTTATATTGATGATATTTTGGTTTATTCAAAAACTCTTGAAATACATATTAAACATTTAGACATCTTCAAGAAAATAGTTATACAAAATGGTTTGGTAATTTCTAAACCAAAATTGAGTTTATTTCAAACTGAAGTCAGATTTTTAGGACATCTTATTTGTCAGGGGAAGGTTACCCCTATTCAACGATCGATTGATTTTGCGTCAAAGTTTCCTGATGTTATTACAGATAGGACATAATTACAGAGATTTTTGGAAAGTTTAAATTATATTTCCCCCTTTTACAAAAAAATATCTCGTGATGTAGCCCCATTTTACGAAAGGCTAAAAAAGGATTATAAAACACCTTGGACTGATAGTCTCACCAATTTGTTAAAAAATATTAAACTTCGTGTTAAATCTTTACGTTGTTTAACTCTAGCTAACCCAACTTGACAGAAGATTGTAGAGACAGATGCGTCTAACATTGGCTATGGAAGAATATTAAAACAGATCAATCCTTATGATAAAACTGAATATCTAATTCGATTTCATTCTGGAAAATGGAGCGATGCTTAGAAGAAATATGCTATGGTGGCGCATGAAATGTTAACCATTGTTAAATGCGTTTTAAAAATTTAAGATGATCTATATAATCAAAAGTTTTTAATAAAAACTAATGCTCAACCTGTAAAGTATTTGTTTAATAAAGATTTTAAACATGATGCGTCAAAATTGATTTTTGCTAGATGGCAAGCACAGCTAGCACCTTTTGATTTTGAAATCCATTATAAAAAGGGAAGTGATAACTCTCTTCCAGATTTCTTATCTAGAGAATATTTATCGTCATAATGAGCTTTCTTTCTCCCTTCTTTAAAGAAAAAACCTTAATTACTATATTAAAGGTAATCCCTCTCAATAGAGATGTACATGAATTGATTATATGGAAAATCATAGATGGGATGGTAATAGACATCATCTCTGATATTCTTAGTTGCGAAGAGATCGTCGAATTTGACGACGAAATTTATTATTACCATAATTATTACTATGATGTATTCGAATAAAATGAAGTGTTTTGTTTGCAGAATGGACCCTCCTTGGGTAACCAAGGCTAGAGGAAGGGGAAGATCATCTTCAAAATCATCCGGATCGTCATACGGATCCTCGTCCAGCTCTCCAAATATACATAGGGGAGGAATGAGCTTGGTAAAACTAACAAGCCCTTCAAAAGAAGCTGCATCTTCGATACATCTGGATGATATTCCTAAAAATAATCCATTATACACACAACTGCAGCATATTTATCCCAAAAGCAAAGTGAAACTTTTGCATCGGTAGCTAAAGAAGAGGTTGATGATATCAAATCTTACAAAAAGGTATCAAAGAAAGAAATGATATTTCTTTTAGAAAATTCTGATATTCAGATAAAAGAAGAGCCCTTGAAGATATTCCAGAGATATCTGGTTAATGGATTATATTTTCCGGGAGAGTCATACAAACCCCGATCTTATTACGAGACTATTTTAATGAGCACATGTAGCGTTGAATTTCAGCACTTTTCAGGCTACAACACCAGTGGTAATGTTTATAATTTCTCCAAAATGATAATTAAACAAATTATATCGGTTGAAGATTGGGGTATCTCCACAATGAAAGAAAGACACATAAGTCTAAATAAAGTCTCGATGAATTTTACATATTGGGACTTTATTCATGCTTTTGATAAGGTCCTCATCTACAATAATGAGAGACACAAGTATACATGGTTCATAAAGGTTTGTGTAAAAATATTTGCAGAACCAATCCCTAATTGGTTCTTAAATTGATGGTCATACCACAGCCCAATACCAGATCCATTTCTTAAGTTATACAACGAATGGGTAAAAATCTCACCAAATCTGAACGAATTATATCATACAGATCATAATGATATGTTATATTGAAAGGATCGAACAAATCTATTTCTTTATTGAATTTTCGATCACATGGATTTACAAATGGACTCCGGAGGTGGGATTCACCAACGAACAAATTCCTTGTCTATATAGGACATTTTATAATAATTTTTGGGATAAATTAATGAAACAAGATCCCAAGACAAAATCGTTATACGAACAGGAATTATTGGATCTTATTAAACAAAGAATTCAAGAATATTGTCTTTTTCCTCAAAAGGGAATTATACACGATAGCTCCGTCCGACATATTGCTCGAAAGATCTCTATTCAGGATGGAAATAAAGAAGAGATGATTAGTAATTATCTCGACGAAGTAAGAAAAAACATACTTCTCAATATTACCCATTACTAGAAGTCAGACACTTCAATGCGAAGTGAAACAAGTGATGACGTTGCAGCTATTCAAGAGGCTCCATTATGTGAACCTACTAGAGAGGATGTGCTGGAAAAAGCAGAAGATCTCCTCCGCAAACTAAAGGGAAAAGATCACGTGTGAAGTTGATCTTCAACAAGTAAAAGTCACTATCAACAGTAGATACATTGTTGAACAATAGTAGAAAAACTGTTACGGTACATATGAGACCCAGTGATAAGGGACCCACAATCACTGTAGATCACTGTAGCTAGATTCCTTTTTCTTCTATAAATAAGTTCTTTTGTAGTTGGAGAAGGACAAGTTTTTAGAAACCCTATCTCACTTTTGTTCTCTCTTGCTCTCTTGTATTATATTGTAAGTTGTGAGTTTGCCGGAGACTTACCGGAGTTTGTTAATAAAGCATAGTTCTCATATAGGCCCTGGTGTTGGCCAAAAGCTACTTTCTTTTATTCTTCCTTTTCCTTACTTTCTCTACTTCTCTGATTTAAGCCGTGACTATGTCCGGCTAAAGAATTATATCTATGTCAGATAACTAACTTCACTTTTATATCTACCATGAAAGATCTAGACTTTATCTAAATATGAATAAATTTATATATAATTTCTTGACTTGGTTCTGAGATGGTTGTACAGCCAGATTCAATACAACAAGTTAGTGGCTTTGTTTTAGTGACTCCGTCTAGCCAGCTGTGGTCTCAGCCCAATATGGAGTTAAAAGGGCGCCTTATACCTGGTTAAAACTGCTAGATAGATGAGCTCACTAACAATACGTATTTGAATCATGACAGACCCTTTGCCTGGGTAAAATGATCAGATCCTTCCATACAGTCATTAAACTATATAAAAATTTGTATATATTTTGATTCAGATTTATTCTTATTCCTTGAATTCGGATGATAACAAGCTAGGTTGAAGATGACCGCGCGGACTACCGCCCGTCTTCTGAGATCTTGGTTTCCAATTATTATTATTATTATTATTATTATTATTATTATTATTATTATTATTATTATTGTTATTACTATTACTATTACTATTATTATTATTATTATTATTATTATTATTATTATTATTATTATTGTTATTACTATTACTATTACTATTATTATTATTTTTTATTATTATTATTATTATTATTTTTTTTATTATTATTATTATAAAGGTTCCTACTCATAGTCTTCATTCTGCTAATGGTAGCAAAATGAAAATTGAATTTCAATTGCCTAAAGCTTTTATCTGTAAAGGAAAAAAATGTGTTACTCAAAGCTTTGTTTATCAATCAAATTATTTTGGGTGTCCCTTTTATAAATGATATTTTCCCACTCACTCATTGGGATAATAATAAAATTAATGGTACTTGGAACAATAAACCTTTTATACTTGAATTTGTGACTAAATTATTTACTAGAATGATAAATGATTTAACTGAAAGATTAATTTCAAATAAGCAAGTTAATTTTATAAAACAATAAATTAATAGTATTGAAGTGGATCATATTTTACAAAAAATCCTAAATTACAGGAAAAGATTGTTATTTTATCTAATCAGTTCTCTCTTGATATTTGCGGAGATCACCCTAATGCTTTTTGGAGTAGGAAAAAGCATGTAGTCAGCCTTCCATATGAGGATGACTTTGATGAGAATAATATTCTGACCAAGGCAAGGCCTTGTCAGATGAACTCGGAATATTTGGAGTTATGCAAGAAGGAAATAAGTTCCTTACTTCAAAAGGGTTTAATAAGGCAGTCCAAATCACCTTGGTCGTGCACCGCTTTCTATGTTAATAAACATGCTGAGCAAGAAAGAGGAGCACCTCGACTGGTAATAAATTATTAACTGCTTAATAAAGCCTTAAGATGGATAAGGTATCCCATTCCTAGTAAAAAAGATTTATTAGATAGAGTTTATGATGCTATCATATTTTCTAAATTTGATCTGAAATTAGGTTATTGGCAGATTCAAATAGATGAGTCGGATAGGTTCAAAATAGCTTTTAATGTGCCAATGGGTCAATTTGAATGGAATGTTATGCCTTTTGGTTTAAAAAATCCCCCTTCTGAATTTCAGAAAATAATGAATGATATTTTCATACCATACAGTAATTTCATAATAGTCTATATAGATGATATCTTAGTATTTTCCAAAAATGTGGAAACCCATTTTAGACATCTTGAATTATTTTAAAAAATAATTATACAAAATGGCTTGGTTTTATCACAGCCAAAGATGGCTTTGGTCATAATATTGAAAGAGGAAATATCAGTCCTATTAATAGAAGTATTGAATTTGGTTCTAAATTTTCGGATGTTATTACTAACAAGACTCAGTTGCAGAGATTTATTGGGAGTCTTAATTATGTTGCTCCTTTTATAAAGGATTTAGCAAAAGATACTGTTGTTTTATATGACAGGTTAAGAAATAATCCTAAGGCTTGGTCAAATGATCATACTGAAGCAGTCAAAAGGATTAAAGAGAAGGTTAAAAACCTTCCTTGTTTAACCTTGGCCAATCCAAATTGGGCAAAAATAGTAAAAACAAATGTTTCAGATATAGGATATGGTGGAGTATTAACTTAGTATTGTCTTGATAATAAACGTCATTGTATCATTCAATTTTATTCTGGCAAATGGAATACAGCCCAGAAAAATTATGCCACTATAGCTAAAGAAATTTTGGCTATTGTGAAATGTGTTCTTAAATTTCAAGGTGATCTTTATATTAGAAGTTTTTAATAAAAACTGATTGCCAAGCAGCTAAGTTTATGTTTAACAAAGATTGTAAACATGACGTTTCTAAACAAATGTTTGCAAGATGACAAGCCTTTTAAGTTCCTTTTAATTTTGAAATACAATATAAAAAAGGCGAAGATAATAGTCTTCCAGACTTTCTTACTATTGAATATCTAAACTAATTATAATTCTTTGCCTTTTCAGGATGAGACCCTCATGTCCCCCTCCAAGAAGGGGAAGAGGACGCGGCACAGCAGGAACAACTGGAAGGGGAGGTCATATCCTTGCCCAAGTAGGAAATAAGCAAATTAATATCAACAAATATTGCTTTATCAAGCAGCAGTGGTAGTGGTATTAATACAGACCACCCAATGTACATAGAATTTATGGATTTTATGAAATCCAAGCAAGGATCGGAAAATAATTCTCCGACCTATTCCTCAGCCTTAATAGAGGAAGAGACAACATACGTATTTGACCAAAATGATAAAAAGGAAGTTATACTTCTTTTAAAATATAATGATTTACGATGGAAGCATGATCCATGGCAGCTAATGGCTAGGTATTTAGACTAAGTCTGTTATACTACGACTGTGTATAAATACAGAATGCTTTATGAGATTATACTCTCATCAACAGGGTCAGCAGAATTTCAGCATTTTTACCCTACTACTACTAGAAAAGTTTACAACTTTTCCAAAATCATTATAAAAAAGGATATTACTCCTGAAGAATGGGGAATGAGCGCATTAAAGGAAAAGGATTATATCCATCCGAAGCAGAAAGTCACGGTTAAATATAATTACTGGGATTACGTGGACAACTTTAATAAAGCGTTATTATATGAAAATTCCAATAAAAAACATTCTTGGTTTATAAAGATTTGTTCTAATGTCTTTACTCAACCAATTCCAAATTGGTTCTGTAAATGGTGGACTTTATACGGTCCTTGAACAAAAAATTTATCGGTTCAATACAAGGATTTATATGTAGAATGGGTAGACATATCTCCCAAACTCATGAGTATGGCGCAAGATAATTTTTTTTTTTGAAAGAATGGCGGTAATGTACTTTTTTATTGAATTCTTTATTCCATGGATTATGAAGTGGAATGTCGAAGTTAATAATACTTTTGAAGGATTCCCTTTCTTGCAACGAACTTTTTATACAAAGTTTTGGAGTAATCTAATCAACAAGGACCTTGATGGCAAAGTCCATGGTCAAGAAATTTTGGATCTAATAAATGACAAAATTAATAATTATCATGTTCAAGAAATATCCGAACCACAAGAGGATTCTCTTATCCCCTTTAAGCATATCTCAAGAAAACTCCACATGAAAAAGGGATTTGTTTCTAGTTTAAAGGCTATAGCATTATACATGGAAGAAGTTAAAACAGATTTAATGAAAAATCTAGATATTGATATTAAGGATGATATCTCCATGGCATCAGCAAGTCATACCAACGATGAAGATGATGCCTCATGCCTAGCTGGAGAAGGCCAAGATATTGATGAAGAAGTAGATTTAGATGCTCTCTTCAGCAGATGTTAACAACAGGTGGAAGAATCTTCCAACACATCTACAGCAGTCAAAGGAAAAGCCAAAGAATAAGGGCCCCTTAGACAAAATAATGAAGGCTTTAATAAAGCAAGAAAAAGTTTGTCGGCCACATGTAATAATCCAAAACTTTTTAAAGTTAGTGGAGCTGGCCACAGTATATTAAGAAAAGGCCACATTATATTGTCGGTCTTATAGTTTTTTTCATTGGCCATTAGAAAAAATGTGGGCCATCTTTTTATTCGCTTTTAGTTTTCTACCTCTATATAAGAGGACTTAAGTTTTAGTAATGAGACAGGTTTTAGAACCCCCTCTCCTTATCTATCTCTCTCTCTTTGTAATATTTTCTCAATTGTTTCCATTTTTTTCGCTGAAAATCCTTAGCGATCCTGGATCTTGTCGGGGAACCCGTAGTAAAATCTATAATTTTGTCAGTCCTTAAAAACCATATTACAAATCTAGTTCATCAGGAAAATTCATTTCACATTCAGTTTTGTCTAAATTCGAGCTAGGTCTGGGGACATGTCTAGCAATATTGTCCTTATCCATTTTTATATTATCACATCTATAAGTTTCTCTATTTTGAGAGGTAGATGCACGAGAAGGAATCTGAACAATATAATCGACATGAGATATATAAGAAGAATTAGATCTAGTTATTATAGAGGACATGCTTTGTTATCAATTTGCATGCTAGTCGGTTCTGAAAATCTAATCTTAACAGTTCCATCATTAAGCTGTTCATTCTCAGAAATATCTGTATTAATATTATTTCTAGGTTGGGTAGCATTCTTAATAACCCACTCTTGTGGAAAATCAATTTCTTCCCACTTGATAGGTCTCCTTGTGACTACCTTTGATTTATCAAAATTAGTTTCAATTAAAATAGTTTCATTTTTAAAATCAATTACTTTGCACATAGGATTCAAAGTATGTAATAATTTATAATAAATTCTATAGCAAATACAAACAACTTCAGTGCCAGGCATATAATCATAACCATGAAGTTTAACATTTAACATAAGAGAACTTAATGAGTTCTCATCCTGCAAGGAAATCTGCAAGTTAGGGTAAGCATTAAAATAAACTGGTCCATATGCTAGACTAGTTTGAATTGTCCCTATGAGAGACTTCTTCCAATTATGATTTCTACCATCCCGTAGAGCTGCTATAAAACTTTCTGGTTGACCACGCAAAGTAAGGGGCTTGAAAGCCACTTGTACTAAACCTATATGCATAAATCGATAAATATCCCTATAAGGGGCTAAGTCATTATCAGATAATAATCTGAAAGTCTGATTATCACTATCAATAGTAATAGTTTCTTTAGTAGTTTTTACTACTTGCTTTTGACCAAGTTTCTCAAAAGTACCCATTCGATATATGATTCTAGGGGAAATCTTTGGAATAGTCCACTTATTAAGTAGATCCAAATGCTGCGGTATATCATATTCCTCTTTTCTACTGTTTTTAACAGTAGACTTCTTCTTTATGATATTCATTTTAATAAACTGTGTTGAACTATAACACCTATAGTTACTATAAGTCAATGGCTCTAATACCACTTTGTAACGGATCACAGTCAGACTATGAGGAACATTTATAAATGTACCACTTTGTAACGGATCGCACAGTCAGATTATGAGGTACCTTTATAAACATAGTTTTTAATCCTGGCAACAGTGTATGTGTAACACACCAGAAAATTTTTCGAACTAAGACTCGAACTGTTCATCGTAGTGAGTGCGATTTTACCGAGGAATTAAAATTTCTTAAGTGTTAAGGTCACTAAATGTAGTACCTTGAGTTCCAAAAACAATTAAATTGGAAATAGCAAAATTTGAAATTTTGCAAGTTAAGCTAAGTATGAGTTTTGGGTCGACTTCAAATGATCATAACTCCTAGCTCATGATGAGTTAGGTGTTCTACCAGATACCGTAGGAAATATCTTTGAATTATCTTTCCAACGCCGCCGAGTTTGCTAAGTTTGGAGGTCGGATGAGTGAGATATGGCCTTTTGAAGATAGGCTGTCCAGGTAAGGAAAGTTAGCCGAAAATAGAGGGGTATTTTGGTCTTTTCCTTACCCAATCAGATTTAATTCATTTTTAGTAATATTTTAAGGGTATAATCTGATTAGGTTCAGTTTTATAATCCTAGTTTACGCCTAGGGTTTTAGTTGAGAGAAAAGAAGAGAAAAGAAGAAGAGAAAAAAGGAGAAAAGAGGAGAGGATCAAGCGTTTGTCGAGATTCTTGCGTCTTGTTGCGGATTTTCGTCATGGGTTTAATCCCTAAGAGGTATGTGAGATCACATAGCGTTGGGTTAGTTCACCCACGCGCCAAGCATGTTTAATTCAGCGTATTTTCGTCCTAAAAAGATTGAGATTTTGATGTTCTTGATAATTGTTCTTGAATTGATTTCGTTCTTGATTATGAGTTGGGATTAAGGAGTTCCTTGATGATTAAGTGTTGTTTGTTTAAGTTGTTGGGTTAGATTTTGTGTATATGATTTTGGTACATGAATCTAAAGTGAATTTGAGAAAAAGAATCGAATTAAAACGATTTAGGATTAGAAAACGAGATCAATAGCTCGTCAGAATTTTGCCTGAAGGGAGGCTGGCGCGACGCGCCCCCATAGAGCCAGGCAGGCTGGGGCGGCGCGCCAGCAGTGCGCCAGATTTGAACCCCAGTAAGTTGGGGCTGGCGTGGTGCTCCCAGGATGCGCCCAAATCGTCATTTTTCACTAGTTTTCGTCGTTTAGCCTATTTAAGTCCTTCTAAAGTCTATTAACACTTCTTATTGATTCTAACTACTCTAAATGACTTCTAAACATCTAGTAATCATCCAAAAACATGAATCATAACCTTGAATCCATAAATTCAAATTCAAGGAAGGTTAAGAGCCAAGTTTAGGAAGTTCTTCGAGTCTTTTCAAGAAGTCTTTTGCAAATGCTTTTAACTTTGTTTTAAGACTTACAATTCAAGTTGAGTAAAGAGTAAAGAGTAAAGATTGAAATTCATTTCTTCAAAAGTATATGGGGACTAAGTATTCCCAAAGAGATTTAAAATGTCTTCACATTTAAATAAGAACGGAAACTGAGATTTTCAAAGAGCCTTCGGGCAAGTTTTTAGAAAAGAGAAATATCTTTCTAAATGAAGCAAGCAGGGAAACTGAGATTTACAAGATAGCCTTTGAGCTAAGTTTTTGAGCACTTATCTTAAATCATAGAAGAAGTATGTTTTTAAACATAAAGAACTAAGTATTTTTGGGAGTAGTATTGAGTACCAATATGGAGATGCAAGTTCGTATTAACTCAAGTCTCCATAAACCATGTAGCCATCATGGGTAGAAAAGGGTCATACTTTTTAGATGAATCCTTTTCGCATAGACTAGTGGATCCACTTAGTGAGTTAGCTTCCTATATCACGGCAAGGTATAAGATGGGCCTCGGCAGCATGAGGTAAAGCGCTGTATCATCACTATAGTTCTTAAGTGATGGTTGCCGGTTAGAGAAACTCCCACAGCAGTATTTGCATGGTTCCTCAAGGGGTTTTGCTTAGTATGAATGGCGGTATGAGACTTCATTCATGCATTGCACAAGTAGACTTTGAGAGGGAGCATGGTATGTCTTTTATGATATTATGATTATGAGTTAACATCATGTTTTAAACAATTTTCCTTTTCTTTATATTGCACTTGTTTTGAAGTGATTTATAATGAAATGAGTTAAGTTAAGTATTCAATAGTTGAGAAGAGCCAAGGTAAGTGTTTCTTTCATAATATCTTTCGAGCCTATATTGTTTTGGCATTCCAACTCGCATACTCGTACATTCAATGTACTGATGCCAGTTGGCCTGCATCGTATTATGATGCAGACACATGTAACTAGGATCGGCATCTGGCGCATTCGTTGATCCAGTGAGCAGTTCAAAGTCTGTTGGTGAGCCTCTTTGCATTCCAGAGGACTCCTTCACATTGCTTTCAGTTTTAGTATTAGTTCATTAGGATGTCGCTGGCCTATCCCGACATCCATCTTAGTTGTTTAGAGGCTTCATAGATAGTCAGATAGTCAGACAGTCAATTAGTGAATTCAGTTGTCTTTACTTTTCATTTCATATGTTAAGACTTGAGTTGCCATTTTTGGCCAAGTTGAATGTTGACTATTAAACATTCTAAGTTATTTCATTAGTTAAGTTGAGTAGTGTGTTATTGATCTTTATAAATATGCATATAGTCTTCCGCTGAGTTAAGTAAGCCAGGCCAAGGGTCCGCTTGAGGCCAACAATGGTCTTCAAGTGCCAGTCCCACCCAGGGTGTAGGCTCGGGGCGTGACAGTATGAAAGCCCCTACTATCCGGGTCCGCCCTCCACATGGGTAATCCAACGGATTCCTTCGGCGGCCTATCATAAACCGGCCTGGGTTAAGCTATGTCTGACCTTAATCTAACTATTTAATCTGTCAACATAATAGACACAACACCACCTTATAGTAACTTAGTATGCTACGGCTCAACACAAACAGTTTAGCCTATTATCAGGCTTAACACATAAAGAAATGCGAAATAATAGAAAGAATAGTACCTTATGAAGAACTCCCAAAATAGCAACCAAATTGCAAACTTTTTATTTAAACTTTAAAAACTGAGAAAATATTACAAAGAGAGATAGATAGATAGAGAGAGAGGGTTCTAAAACCTGCCTCATTACTAAAACTTAAGTCCTCTTATATGGAGGTAGAAAACTAAAACCGAATAAAAAGATGGTCCATACTATTTAGAAAATGGTTTTTCAAGAATTTTAATAAAGAAGAACAATGTGAATTCCAAGAAGAATTTTGTAAAGATCTTGTTGATTCAAAAATTAATAAATTAGTTCCATCCGTTCCATGGTTTATGCGTAAACATGTTCATAACTATATCTCTATGCTAGAAAGAGATTTTGTTTTAAGTAGTGGAGAAATTACTAAATCTGTTTTCCCTCCATTACAATCTATTCAGATTAATAAAAATGATGAAATTGTTAATTTTAATGCTTTTTCAAAATTATTTGAAAATGATACTACTTTAGTTACTGCTCAGCATGTTAATGCCATGATCAAGTAAAATAATTATGCCAATATTTATATGAGTATTTTGGGTGATCATATCATTTCTTTACATGATAAAGTAGACAAAATCATCTCTTTAATACCTACCAAAAATAAGGGTAAAGAGAAGATAGGTCATATCAATTTGTAGCCTCCGATAGAAATTGAAGATTTTAAGATCAAGGATTATTCAGATCTTGAGAATTTCTTAGAAAAAAAATTCAAAGGTGGTGGAATATAACCTATTAATGCTGAGAATTTCTCAGAAGGAGAGCCTAGTCATAACATTTAATTTTTTGATGATATTAATAAAATCTCATAAAGATATGCAAGAAAGCCAGTCCAAAGGATGTACTACTATCCTAGACCCACTCCACAAGATGTTCTGTTGGAAGAACATGAACTAAGGAAATCTATGAGTGGAACATTGATGGTTATACTGATAGACAGATTCATACAACTGTCCATAGAACGCTTATGTATAGTACTATCTGTAAAACCAACAAAAATAGTGATAAGACTATTGCTGATATGATAACATCAGGTTTTACTGGCCAATTGAAGGGCTGGTGGGATAATTATCTCAATCAGGATCAAAGAGATAAAGTTCTCATGGCAATAAAACAAGAAGGAGAACAATTTACCCAGAATGCAGTTTATATGCTAGTTCTAAATATTATAGAACATTTTTTGTGAAGATGGTCAGATAATAGTGAGACCATCAGGACTCTACTCCAAAACCTGAGATGTAAGATTCTTACATCATTCATGTATTATAAGAATGTGTTCTTATGTAGAGTTATGGAGTTACTAGACTGTAATAACACTCATTGGAAATCCAAGTTTATAGATGGATTGCCAACTCTCTTTGCAGAAAGGGTCAGGAAGGCCATTAGAAGAGAAAATCATAGTATTAATTATGATGAATATACCTATGGAAAGCTTATAAGTGCCTGCGTACAGGAATGACTTACCTTGTGTAACGAAATTAAGCTAAATCAGCAAATTAAGCGACATCGCTTAAATGAGAGAAAGCAATTAGGAGAATTTTGCGAACAATTCGCATTAGATATTCCTAAGCAAAAATCTAAAGAAAAGGAATATACTCCTAAAAAGTAAAAATCTTTCAAAAAGGATAATGAAAAATGGAAGAAAAAGAGAATAGAAAATATGCTTAGAAGGACTGAGGAAGGAAAATGAGACTCTTCTAAAAGAAGGAAAAAGTATCGTCAGAATGATAACAAGTCAGATACTTGTCACAAATGTGGGAGATTTTGGTCATTATACCAAAGATTGTCGAGTCAAGGAAAAGATTAAAAGCCCTGACATAGACGATAACATAAAGGACTCTCTTTATAAAATCATGCTCAATTCTGATTCAGAAAAATCAGAATTAAAAGGTAGCAGTAGCTGATCCTCAACAAGTGAAGATCTTAAAACTCTTCAACAAGAAGATTATATGACTTCGGAAGATGAATGTTCACCTTGCCAACAAGGAATGGCATGTGAATAGGATGGTGATGAAGATGATCTTTATAAGATCTATTCTCAATTCAAAGAATTGAGTATAAATGTTATTGATAATGACAAGGTATTAGAGCTCTTACAGAGTATTAAAGATCCGAAAATAAGAGCTCAAATTATTGATAAAATTAGTAATACATCTACAAGTAAAGACAAGGATCATACTCCTATGGAAATCCCTACTAAAGAAGGTTCATATACCATGGCAGAGGTTAAGAATCTCTTATTGGAAAGAAGGAATTTAATAAGTTCTCCTACTACTATCAGTGATTTAAAGAAGGAGATTGATTATCTCAAGGAGGATATTGTCCGTCTAAAAGAAAAAAATGTGGTTATAGAAGTTAGACTTTCCAAACCCGTCAGGATTTAGAAAATGTTTCTAAATCATCATCCTCTATTGAAGGAGAAAATAATAGTCTTGATTTTATGAAAAATCTTTGTTTAAAAAATAATAAATCAGACTTTTTATATAGTCCTAAAGATTTTACTTCAAAAAAGTTTTATACTAAAATTACTCTTTTAATAGATTATAATTATAAAAAAGAATTTATTGCTCTCATTGATAGTGCAACTGATTTAAATTGTATTCAAGAAGGTCTTATCCGTTCAAGGTATTTTCATAAAACTACTCATAGTCTTCGTTCTGCTAATGGTTGCAAAATGAATATTGAATTTAAATTACCTGAAGCTTTTATCTGTAAAGGAAAAAATTGTGTTACTCAAAGCTTTGTTTTAGTAAAATATATCACCAATCAAATTATTTTGGGTGTCCCTTTTATAAATGATATTTTCCCACTCACTCATTGGGATAATAATAAAATTATTGGTACTTGGAACAATAAACCTTTTATACTTGAATTTGTGACTAAACCATTTACTAGAATGATAAATGATTTAACTGAAAGATTAGTTTCAAAAAATAAGCAAGTTAATTTTATAAAACAAGAAATTAATAGTATTGAAGTGGATCATATTTTACAAAATCCTAAATTACAGGAAAATATTGCTATTTTATCTAATCAGTTCTCTCTTGATATTTGCGGAGATCACCCTAATTCTTTTTGGAGTAGCAAAAAGCATGTAGTCAGCCTTCCATATGAGGATGACTTTGATGAGAATAATATTCCGACCAAGGCAAGGCATTGTCAGATGAACTCGGAATATTTGGAGTTATGCAAGAAGGAAATAAGTTCCTTACTTCAAAAGGGCTTAATAAGGCAATCCAAATCACCTTGGTCGTGCACCGCTTTCTATGTTAATAAACATTTTGAGCAAGAAAGAGGAGCACCTCGACTGGTAATAAATTATAAACTGCTTAATAAAGCCTTAAGATGGATAAGGTATCCCATTCCTAGTAAAAAAGATTTATTATATAGAGTTTATGCTGCTATCATATTTTGTAAATTTGATTTGAAATTAGGATATTGGCTGATTCAGATAGTTGAGTCGGATAGGTTCAGAACAACTTTTAATGTGCCAATAGGTCAATTTGAATGGAATGTTATGCCTTTTGGATTAAAAAATCCCCCTTCTGAATTTCAGAGAATAATGAATGATATTTTCATACCATATAGTAATTTCATAATAGTCTATATAGATGATATCTTAGTATTTTCCAAAAATGTGGAAACCCATTTTAGACATCTTGAATTATTTAAAAAAATAATTATACAAAATGGCTTGGTTATATCACATCCCAAGATGGTTTTGTTTAAAACAAATGTCTGGTTTCTTGGTCATAATACTGAAAGAGGAAATATCATTCCTATTAATAGAAGTATTGAATTTGCTTCTAAATTTCCGAATGTTATTACTAACAAGACTCAGTTGCAGAGATTTCTTGGGAGTCCCAATTATGTTGCTTCTTTTACAAAGGATTTAGCAAAAGATACTGTTGTTTTATATATCCGGTTAAGAAATAATCCTAAGGCTTGGTCAAATGATCATACTGAAGCAATCAAAAGGATTAAAGAGAAGGTTAAAAACCTTCCTTGTTTAACCTTGGCCAAACCAAATTGGGCAAAAATAGTAGAAATAGATGCTTCAGATATAGGATATGGTGGAGTGTTAACTCAGTATTGTCCTGATAATAAATGTCATTTTATAATTCAATTTTATTCTGGCAAATGAAATACAGCCTAGAAAAATTACGCCACTATAGCTAAAGAAATTTTGGCTATTGTGAAATGTGTTCTTAAATTTCAAGGTGATCTTTATAATCAGAAGTTTTTAATAAAAACTGATTGCCAAGCAGCTAAGTTTATGTTTAACAAAGATTGTAAACATGACGTTTATAAATAAATGTTTGCAAGATGGCAAGCCCTTTTAGCTCCTTTTGATTTTGAAATACAATATAAAAAATGCGAAGATAATAGTCTTCCAGACTTTCTTACTAGAGAATATCTAAACTAATTATAATTCTTTGCCTTTTCAGGATGAGACACTCATGGCCCCCTCCAAGAAGGGGAAGAGGACGCGGCACAGCAGGAACAATTGGAAGGAGAGGTCATATCCTTCCCCAAGTAGGAAATAAGCAATTAATATAAGCAATTATTGCTTCATCAAGCAGCAGTGGTAGTGGTATTAATACAGACCACCCAATGTACAAAGAATTTATGGATTTTATGAAATCCAAGCAAGGATCAGAAAATAATTCTCCGACCTATTCCTCAACCTTAATAGAGGAAGAGACGATAGAAGTATTTGACCAAAATGATAAAAAGAAAGTTATACTTCTTTTAGAATATAATGATTTACGATGGAAGCATGATCCATGACAGCTAATGGCTAGGTATTTAGACTCAGTCTGTTGTACTACGACTGCGCATAAATACATAATGCGTTATGAGATTATACTCTCATTGACAAGGTCAGCAGAATTTCAACATTTTTTCCTACTACTACCAGAAAAGTTTATAAATTTTCCAAAATCATTATAAAAAAAGGTTATTACTCCTGAAGAATGGGGAATGAGCCCATTAAAGGAAAGGGATTATATCCATCCGGAGCAAAAAGTCGCGATTAAATATTATTACTGGGATTACGTGGACAGCTTTAGTAAAGCGTTATTATATGAAAATGCCAATAAAAAACAGTCTTGACTTATAAAGATTTGTTCTAATGTCTTTACTCAATCAATTCCAAATTGGTTCTGTAAATGGTGGACTTTATATGGTCATTCAATAACAAATTTACCGCATCAATACAAGAATTTATATGTAGAATGGGTAGACATATCTCCCAAACTCATGAGTATGGCGCAAGATAACATGTTCTTCGAAGGAATGGCGGTAATGTACTTTTTTTTTTATAGAATTCTCTTTTCCATGGATTATGAAGTGGAATGTCGAAGTGAATAATACTTCTGAAGGATTCCCTTGCTTGCAACGAACTTTTTATACAAAGTTTTGGAGTAAACTAATCAACAAGGACCTTGATGGCAAAGTCAATGGTCAAGAAATTTTGGATCTAATAAATGACAAAATTAATAATTATCATGTTCAAGAAATATTTGAAGCACGAGAGGATTCTCTTAGCCCCTTTAAGCAGATCTCAAGAAAACTCCACATGAAAAAGGGATTTGTTTCTAGTTTAAAGGCTATAGCATTATACATGGAAGAAGTTAAAACAGATTTAATGAAAAATCTAGATATTGATATTAAGGATGATATCTCCATGGCATCAGCAAGTCATACCAACGATGAAGATGATGCCTCATGCCTAGCTGGAGAAGGCCAAGATATTGATGAAGAAGTAGATTTAGACGCTCTCTTCAGCAGATGTTAACAACAGGTGGAAGAATCTTCCAACACATCTACAACAGTCAAAGGAAAAGCCAAAGAATAAGGGCCCCTTAGACAAAATAATGAAGGCTTTAATAAAGCAAGAAAAAGTTTGTCGGCCACATGTAATAGTCCAAAACTTTTTAAAGTTAGTGGAGCTGGCCACAGTTTATGAAGAAAAGGCCACATTATATTGTCGGTCTTATAGTTTTTTTCATTGGCCGTTAGAAAAAGTGTGGGCCATCTTTTTATTCGCTTTTATTTTTCTACCTCTATATAAGAGGCCTTAAGTTTTAGTAATGAGATAGGTTTTAGAATCCCCTCTCTCTATCTATCTCTCTCTCTTTGTAATATTTTCTCAGTTTTTAAAGTTTAAATAAAAATTTTGCAATTTGGTTGCTATTTTGGGAGTTCTTCATAAGGTACTATTCTTTCTATTATTTCACATTTCTTTATGTATTAAGCCCGATGATGAGCTAAACTATTTGTGTTGAGACATAGCATACTAAGTTACTATAAGGTGGCATTGTGTCTATTTTGTCGACAAATTAAATAGTTAAATTAAGGTCAGACATAGTTTAACCCAGGCCAGTTTATGAAAGGCCGCCGAAGGAATCCGTTGGATTACCCATGTGGAGGGCGGACCCGAATAGTAGGGGCTTTCATATACTATTGCCAGGATTAAAAACTATGTTTATAAAGGTTCCTCATAGTCTGACTGTGCGATCCGTTACAAAGTGGTATCAGAGACATGGACTTATAGTAACTATAGGTGTTATAGTTTAACACAATTTGTTAAAATGAATATCATAAAGAAGAAGTCTACTGTTAAAAACAGTACAAAAGAGGAATATGATATACCTCAATATTTAGATCTACTTAATAAGTGGACTATTTCAAAGATTTCCCCTAGAATCATATATCAGATGGGTACTTTTGAGAAACTTGGTCTCAAGCAAGTAGTAAAAACTACTGAAGAAACTATTACTATTGATAGTGATAATCAGACTTTCAGATTATTATCAGATAATGACTTAACCCCTTATAGGGATATTTATCGATTTAGTACAAGTGGCTTTCAAGCCCCTTACTTTGCGTGGTTTACCAGAAAGTTTTATAGCAGCTCTACGGGATGGTAGAAATCATAATTGGAAGAAGTCTCTCATAGGGACAATTCAAACTAGTCTAGCGTATGGACCAATTTATTTTAATGCTTATCCTAACTTGCAGATTTCCTTGCAGGATGAGAACTCATTAAGTTCTCTTATGTTAAATGTTAAACTTCATGGTTATGATTATATGCCTGGCACTGAAGTTGTTTGTATTTGCTATAGAATTTATTATAAATTATTGCATACTTTGAATCCTATGTGCAAAGTAATTGATTTTAAAAATGAAACTATTTTAATTGAAACTAATTTTGATACATCTAAGGTAGTCACAAGAAGACCTATCAAGTGGGAAGAAATTGATTTTCCACAAGAGTGGGTTATTGAGAATGCTACCCAACCTAGAAATAATATTAATACAGATATTTCTGAGATTGAACAGTTGAATGATGGAACTGTTAAGATTAGATTTTCAGAATCGACTAGCATGCAAATTGGTAATCATAGCATGTCCTCTAGAATAACTAGATCTAATTCTTCTTATATATCTCCTGTCAATTATATTGTTCAGATTCCTTCTCGTGCATCAACCTCTCAAATTAGAGAAACTTATAGATGTGATAATATAAAAATTCATAAGGATAATATTGCTAGACCTGTCCCCAGACCTAGCTCGGATTTAGATATAACTGAATTTGAAATGAATTTTCTTGATGGACTAGATTCGTAATATAATTTTTAATGACTGAAAAATTTATAGATGTTAGTCCGGGTTCCCCGGCAAGAGCCAGGATCACTAAAGATTTTCAGCGAAAAAAATGGAAACTATTTAGAAAATGTTTTTTCAAGAATTTTAATAAAAAGAACAATATGAATTCCAAGAAGAATTTTATAAAGATCTTGTTGATTCAAAAATTAATAAATTAGTTCCATTTGTTCCATGGTTTATGTGTAAACATGTTCATAACTATATCTCTATGCTTGAAAGAAATTTTGTTTTAAGTAGTGGAGAAATTATTAAATCTGTTTTCCCTCCATTACAATCTTTTCAGATTGATAAAAATGATAAAACTGTTAATTTTAATGCTTTTTCAAAATTATTTGAAAATGATACTGCTTTAGATACTGCTCAGCATGTTAATGTCATGATCAAGCAAAATAATTATGCCAATATTTATATGAGTATTTTGGGTGATCATATAATTTCTTTACATGATAAAGTAGACAAAATCATCTCTTTATTACCTACCAAAAATAAGGGTAAATAGAAGATAGCTCATAGCACTTTGCAGCCTCCGCCAGAAATTGAAGATTTTAAGATCAAGGATTATTCAGATCTTGAGAATTTCTTAGAAAATAAATTCAAAGGTGGTGGAATACAACCTATTAATGCTGAGAACGCCCCTCTCTTTACCCTCTGTAGCTGATCTTTCTTACTTATGCATCAAAAAACGACGATAGTTCGTGGAGGTTTCTACAGAAAGACCCCTTGGTTC